>PVLD010014634.1:0-51606 GCA_004027595.1 Dinomys branickii | reverse complement strand
AAAAAAAAAAAAAACACAAGAACCAAAAATCCAAAGACAAGAAAGAAAACAGGCATACATCAACAACAGCAACAACATCAACAACAACAGCAACAGAAAAAAAACACCGCTTGTTGCTGCTTTACATATTGATATCTTCGAAGTGTGTGAAAACGAGGTATTAATACAGAAGAGAGCACCACTCTGCCATAAAAATGTGAGCCTTCTGTAGGAAAATCGATGCACCATGAGAACATGATGTGAGGTGACGTACATGAGACACATGATCTGGAATATTGCATGGCTGCTTTCATATGAGACATCCAAAGTATAAATAATTTAATGAGCAAAATGAAAGATGGGTAATAGAAAACAGGAGGATGGAGCTTTTGCAAATGGGAAACGGATCTAGAGATGGGAGAAAGGGGAAAGGGAGGGGAAGTAAAAAGAATTAAGATCTGGCACCAATACCCCACGATGAATGTATTAGATATGTACTGCGAACATATTAATAAAATATAAATGTAAAAAGAAAGAAATAAAATAGAGTAAGCACTGCCCCCCCCCAAAAAAGGTGATGTGGTCAGTTTGTATAGAGCTAAGAGATTGAACCTTCTATTGTAAGTTTGGGATGCTAGTTCTTCAGAGAGAGAGGAAAAATCAACCCTTATTACTTTTTTTGTAGAAAGACAATTTTCATTATGAACCATCTACCAATTTGATGATTATGAGCAGAGAATTCGAAAAGCTCTCAAATCACAGCAGCTCCTGCTCACTTGCAAAGAGTTTGTCATGATGGTCAGGTAAATGATTGCCAAGAAAGCAACACAGGAAGTTTTAATGGATCACTCCACCTGTGAAGCATAGCATATCCAAGCAACAAGCAGTTGTTAAAGCAACGCAGATTTCATTGTAAAGAACTAATTTAGAATTTTCCCTCCCGGAATAATTTTGAATAAAGTGTACCCGGAATGCATGGTGGGGTATAAAACAAACAACTATTACTAGGAGGAAGAAGAAACTCTTGATTTGGGCCCTATATTCTTGATGGGTCCACATGTCAGGCCATAGAGCCTTTATCAATTGAAAGATGACAATCAGCTGTAACAGGAAAAGGATCACAACCGTGGTCATCATAATGACAATCATAGAGTAGTTCATGATAATGATTTCCCTCCGGGTGAGATCTCTGTAGAACTCAAAGCAGCGCTGCTGTTCTGAGTGACTTGGATCCGTGCCATATTGTAAAAAAAAACTGGCAAAAATATGAGGCCACCCACTGTCCAAACAATCACGCTCAAAGCTACTGCATGGTGCTTCTTCAACTGTTGCATCTGGGGTTTCTTGAAATAGGTGAGCAATCGGAATATGACAATGGCCACATAGAAAACAAACGTGAAGTACATATGGCTGTAGATGATGCTGCTGACCATCCGGCATGTAAAGGATCCAAGGCCCCAGGTGGCTGAGAAGTAATAGCTGACACGGAAGGGAAGACTGACCAGCAGGATGCAGTGCAGTGCTATGATATTGATGACGAATTTAGCAACCACGGATTGGCTGCTCCTTTTGAACATCATGCGTGACATCATAACCATTCCAGCAGTGCCACCAAGTAAAACCACGCTGTAGAGTATTATCAGAATAATTCTGCAGTGCAGATCGCATTGTCCTAACTCTGTGTTTGAGACATTCACCGGGATGCTTGCATTGATTGTCTCCATGCTTTGCCACAACGAGCTTAGAAGATCATAAAACTCTAAATCAAAAAGTTTACAAAATTATGATTAATATAGTGTAGTTGAGACTATACTAGCCTAAGCATTACTAGTATTGATTTTTGCAATTCTAGACAACTATTTACAAGCCAGAAAATATTCTTAGAGATTTTATCCAATAATTCAAACATACTGAAGGGACAGAAGAGAGTGAACTAAAATAGTAAAAATAAGTGTAAATGTTGAGCTCAAAGTTGTGCACCTACGTATTCTACAAACAGGTATATTCCTATACATATATCAGAATAAAAATTAGGATGAGGTTCATCAACTTCAGGTGTAAAACTTAAGGAAGGGCCAAAAAACTCAGTAACCAAAATAAATCAATTTTAATGCAATATTTTGAAACCAATATGCATGTAAAAGTTCATGATGAACAAAATGACAAAACTTTAAATAAAATCAAGATCAGTACACACTGAATATAATTTCAGTTCAAACTTACGAAAGTCACCTGCCCTGTTGTCAAGCAAACTACTTTTGGATAATGTAAAGCAAACCACAGAAATCATGTGATTATTGTAAGGTGCTCCAAACACCATTTTTGAGTAATTTCTATGAGCAGCTATGAGACAGGGAGCAGCCTACAGTACATGTCTCCTTCACCCCTCTCGCTTTGACCTTGAATCTTTTCTCGCACTCCTGTGTTACAATTTGGTGGAAGGACAGAGCTTAAAAGTGGGTTAGTTCTTTATAGTGGAGAACAACTGGGGTGGGGGAAAGGAGAAAAGAAGGAAGGGGAAAAATATATACATATATATACACCAGCTAGCTAAGATAATTGTACCATTAATTTCTATTACTTCATTGAAAAGATCAGTTAGTGCTTAAATTGTTCGATCAATTTTTGCACCCCTATATCTTGTAATATGAGCAACTACTTTGAAGATTATAATATGCAATATAATAACCATTGTTAAATTCTTATCATGTTTTGAAATTCTGTATTTTATTTTCTGTCTTTCAAAAGAGTGCATTACTTGCTATTTGAGTCTTGCAGGTGCAAGTGTCAAGGACAGTGGTCTTGCACCAGTAAGAAGCCAGTGCCCTGGGCATCTGCTATTCTGCCAAAGGGAGCCAATCCTGCCATTTAATTGCTGAGGGACTGGGCATGGGTGACTTTGGCTTCATAGAAACTTACCTGTGAAATAAGAAAAGTTGTACTATTTGCATTAAAGTATTATTCAAAAGTTCAAAGAGGTAGCGCCTTTGAGACAATTTTATAATTGAAAAAAACTGTATAAATGTTATAACTGTTCAGGTAAAACAAGAGAACATTTTCTGTTCCTTTCTCCTTATTCTAACTATGTTACATGCAGTTGTTACTGCATCAATAAGTGTATCATAAATCTCTGACTATTTAAGAAAAACTGTTTTAGACTTTTGCTTTGACAGTTTGAGTTCCAGGAAATAATAACTCAACTTTTTCTCTTGGGAAAGGTCTTTGTCATTTCCCCGTTGAACTCTTGCCTACCTAGACAGAGACAGAATTTGATCATTGGTATCTGAGTGAGAAAAATCATATGGGATCTAGCATATTTCTCATCCTCAATAAAATTTTATTGTAACTTAAAAATATAATTACAATGTGCATAACCATCTAACTTTTGTTAAAATATGTATTTTAATAAAGTACATACATATAAGCTTTCTATGTGAAACAATATAACTTTGTGTACAAGAAAGATGGTATTGATTTAGTTATAAATTTTGTTCGAGGGATTGGGGATGTAGCTCAGTGGTATAGTGCCTGCCTGGCAAGTGCAAGGTTGTGAGTTCAATTCCCAGTACCCCCTCAAAAAAATATTCAAGCTTAAGCAGGCAAGATTTAAATTTGAAAGTTATTTTAAAACAATGAAAGTCTAATTTTTTTTATCAGTTCTACAGTTTAAATGGACACCTCTCCTAAGGCAGTGTCTGGAAACAGGGCCACATCCACCTGGCTAATAATGGACAGATATTTAAATTTATGGTGCTCTCTTCTGCAATACAACCAGAATTATAATGTGTACTTTGCAAGATATTTGTGAGATGTTAGGTTACAGCTATAAAGAACCTAATGGATTCTCTGACTCAATATCATTTTTCACTCTACAATGTATGCAAAGATATTACATAAAAATAAGACACAAGATTCTATTCATCAGACAGCAACTCAAATACATAGGTTAAGTTGATATGGAAGGGAGAAATTAGATAGCACTTTGCCCTCTAGACTTTACGCTTATGACCACCATACCACCTCCAATACTACTTTTAAAAAGCCTGCGGTTCTAGGTATGCTTTTGCTCATTAACATCAAATACCGACATATCTAGAGACCTGTTATACCCAGAAGAAATGACCACCCAAAGTACTTACTATCTCTTCTTATGATTTGCTTCTGGAGGTAATTTAAGGCATGTTGGGCATTTGTGGATCTACCTCAGGCAGGCAATAAGCACAGTTTGCTGGAACAAAGACTTCAGTAGCCATAACTCAGGTGAATGCTCGGAATGGATGATGTGCTCACAAAGAAGCTCAAGCCTTAAACAAAATTAAGCAGCCAAATTATTGGGTTGAGATAAACCATCTAAGCCACAAACGGATGTTTATTGCCACAGCCGGTTGTGACACAGATTGAGAATTATTCCTCTAAGTATAGACTTTCATTTTCACTGTTAATGACTTATTTTTCTCATTAATGGTTAAAAAATAATTTTTTTCTAGTATTGTCTCTAATTTCAATACTTCTTTAAAATTATGCTTTGGTGTCTAAGGACAGTTCAAGATGTCTATGAAGGTTCAGGTAAGAAACGAAAACTTTGGAAATGAAAATGAGCCTTCTTGTTGAAGCTACATCTTCCTACTTTTATGTGTCTCCCAGATGTTTCACATTCAGAGAGGGAATGTAAATGGTGAGGGGGAAGTATTTTCCAGGTAACTTTTGTATATTCAGTGCAAGCTCAAAACATTTCTGTACCTCCAATATCCAAAATCTCCTTTCTCCGATTGTATCAGCCAATTAGAGGTGATGGTTCTTCTGCAGTTTGACCCTCTGGTAATGTAACTTCAACAGGAAGGCTCATTTTCCTTTCCAAAGTCTTTCATGTTTTACCTGAACCTTTCTTTCCTACCTTCATAGGCATCATGAACCGCCCTTAGACAGCAAAGCATAATTTTAATGAAGTATTGAGATTAATAGGAAATAAAGACAGCAAAAGAACACCAGGCTTTCAATAGTTACAGGTAAACATAGTCCAAGTGTTATTACTACTCAGTATGGAAATTAAGAGGGATTGAGACTTTACCTCCTGTAACGTAAGTTTATAATGGCTTACGTTTATGTACCAGATGATAAAATTCACATTCGCTTTGGAAAAACAAGTATTATCCCTACCTGTACCATCTGCTCCCTGATCGTCCGGCAATGCTTGTGGCCACAAAGCTATAAAGTAAGATCACCAGGATGTAATGGAGCCATATGCTTCATTATTTCAAGGAAACCTCTCAACGAAAGATAAAATTTCCACTCTTTTTGTGAAAGTCAGATTTGTACCAGCTCAACTCGGCTGGAAAAATTTCATATGGAACCAATTTTTCAACCAATTTTAAACATCGCTCCCTAACTTAAATTAATTCAAAGCTACAAAATCTGGATTATAGGCCCAGATTTGGATGTATTATCTGACAATCCTTATTTTTTCAGATAAAATGTGTTCTTGGAGCCTGCAGGATAAAGTATGTTCCCATAGAAACCATACTATATTTAGGGATTGTTTGATGAAGGACAAACTGGGAAACAATTTGGGTGAAACCAACACTGAAACGTGAAAATACAATTCAGATTTGTGAGCTGAACACAAATTAATTGTTCACATTGATGACATAGATTTCTGCAGTGCAATCTGTATGTCATAATTGTAACACAGCTAAAAGAATGAATATATTCTGCACTTTCCTACCATAGTCAGAATTCAGCTCCTTCTCCTTGGGGAAGTGGCAATAGTTTGGAGAAAAATAGCACATCCTTAATATGAGCTATTAGAAGTAATTCCCTCCAGAAGCATGCAATCTTCTTATTTCACAGATGAAGCCATCAGAACTTAGAATTTAGGAAATCACCACAAGGCCACAGAACTAGATAGGGAGTGAGCAGGTAAGGGTGAAAGCTGGGATCCCTCTTCCAAACTGTCATTCCCCGCTGCACCGTGATACCCACAGTGTGAGGAATTTGCGTGTCTCTGAGGGGCGTGCTAAACACCTGTGGCTCCTTTTCCCATCTTCCCCTCTGGAATCTTATCTTTGGAAAGGAATTAGACCTTTCACTGGAAGTATATTCAAAAATTCAACAGAATTAAAATTCCTCTTTAAATATAATTTTTCCCCTTTCCTAACTATTAGAGCAAGGCAGAAGCACAAATGATTCACCTCTGTTAGTTTTCAGAAGACAAAGTGAAGAAGTTAGCAGGAGCATTTTGGAAGCTGCTACTGCCATTTTTCCAGGGAGGCACCTTAGAGAGTGGAGGGCAGCCCTGTCCCTGAAGCAACAGGATGGAGGTGACTTATCTTCTTTAGAGCTGTGAAAGTGCTAGCATCATTGGGAATATCCTTAACTGAAACATTCCCAGGAAAGTGATAACAAAAATTACTAACTAATTCTCAAATCTGCTTACTCTCAAGTTATTAACTAAGACCTTGAAAATGCCAGGATTGGTGCCATGTTTGGTCCAAAATACCCAGAGACTGAGCCAACATTGATAGTGGAGGCAGTGTCTGGGACCTTTCATTATTCTAGGTACTTACTTCTTAGGTCTCTTCATTCATCTGACTGTAGATGCTTCTCTTCAAGAAGCAACAGAATTTTCTCCCATGGAGATAGGAGTTTTAGAATGAGAAGATTCCAGATCGATCAGCCCATCCTTCCTCTCCACTTTGCAGATGAAAGATGGAGACCTAAGCAGAGCATTCTATACCTCTCTCCCCAGGAATATGACCAAAGCTAGTATTTCTGAGCACATTTAGGGGTTAAACAAGCAAACATCAATAAAAAAAAAAACAGCCACATATTCTCTGACATTTATTTTCTGGCTATATAAAGTAGCCACAAGTAATAAAGTCGTAATTGGCACACAAACATCTTATATAGTTGGAAATCATGGATATTAGTCTTTAAATACATGTACATACAAAACCTTTCTCTGCTTGTGTGGGTTCCACATGGGGAGATTCCAAACGCAGATGGAAAAATACTATGTCTGTACTGAACAGGTATAGGCTTTCTGTTGTCATTATTCCTTAAACAATAAAACTGTTTGCATAACATTTACATGCTATTAAATGTTGTAAGTAATCTAGAGATCATTTAAGTATATGAGAGGAAGATTAGAGGTTACATGTAAACACAACCTCATTTTATGCTGGGATTACAGTGTGTCAACATGCCTAGCTGGTCTTATCTCTTTGAGGGGTGCTACAATATCTTACCATTTAAAAAGCATCCTACATCAGGGACACGTTCAATCAAGAATAAAGGTAGCAGTTGCCTGCTGATGTAGTTAGGGTTTGCAAGGGAAACAATATAAGAGACATAATTTATAAGATTATTTTATAAGGGTCATATACAAAGAGTGCAGGAAATCTGTCCACACACTAAAGACCAAAGAGTCCAGTTGAGGGCTGGGATCCCAAGCCAACATCTTACATGAGTCTAGCTAAAGACCTAGAGCCCAGGGCAATGTCCTCCGTGAGTCCAACTGGAGGCCAAGAGCCCATGACAATGTCTCATGCGAGTCTGTATCAAGTGTCTGTGCTGGGAAGGTCCAAAGGTCAGCAGCGGAAGCTAGTAAGTCTGTGCCAGCGGGTCAAAGAGTCTGTGCTAGCAGGCTGAGGGATCTGCACTGGATCTAGGAAGCAACGCTCAAAGTTAAAACCAGAGCTCCCGCAAAAGGTACCGCAGCCATCCTCCGTGGTAATGAGGTTCCGAGCACCTCTGATGAGAACAGCCGAGTCCGTATCAGGAAATCCAGTGCAACAAGCTTCTCCAGAATATTGAACAGTGCACCATTTCCCCCTCCATAGCCAGGAAGCGATGCTCAAAGTGAGATCCAGAGCTCCCCCAAAGTGAACCACAGCTACTTTCAGCGACAATAAGGTCCCAAGCTCCTTCAACGATTAGAACAGCCAAGTTCACATCAGGAAAGCCAGCACGACACACTCCTTTAGGAGAACCAGCAGCTCCCTAACAGTTTCTCTTCTTTTTCTCCAGTTCTCATTTTTCTGTTGTTGACAACAGTCCTTAGGTGGGCCTTCCATATCCAGCACCGTGCTGATTCACTCAGTGGGATATTACAAACTGACCGCCACCACACCTGTAATCTCAACCCTCTTAGAGGCTGAGGCAGGAACATCAGAAACTTGAGCCCGCCATGGGCAGCTTAGTGACTTAGCAAAAGGCATTGCAAAGTAGAAGATTTTTAAAAAGCCAGGGATGAATTTCAGTGGGGAGACCCAAGCCCCAACCCCCAATACCACAAAAAGAAACATAGGGAAACATTTTGTTCAAAATAGATTTTTCCTCTTGTTTTTCATTTCAGATCTCTAAATGCACACTTATTATCTCTTGTGCCTTAGGGTTCTGGTCTGATTTAATTATAGAAAAAAATAGTTTACCTCTTTGAAAGTTACTGTACAGTGTAGTTTAATTTTTTCCCCTTCTTTATTCTACTTTTTTATGAAAGGAAGACAGTATTGCCTCAGAGCGCAGGAGAGGAACTGGTGGTTTCACTAACGCTTCATACATAGACACTAGGCCAAAAAATGGGATGTGGCTCAGATCAATAGATTAAACTTAACTGTCTTCTGAAATGATAATTATCTCAGATTTCTGACAGCCAGAGAGCGTTCACAATGTCTTTGATTAGTGTGATAAGGAAGACATGGTGGAAAATTCACAGAAAGCCCATGTGTTGGGGTGTGTGATGACATCCAAACTGCCTCTGTGGCTGTCATGTTGAAGAATTTATCCAGAAGAGCCACACATCTCTCAACTGTTACTGCACTCCTGAGTCACGTCTGATCTCCTTCTGACCCAGCTTCTGATTCATCAAGCCCGCTGTGGGGCCAGAGGTGCCGCATCTCTAACCCACACCTGCACATGTGCACTTCTTGCAGCCAGAGCCCAACCTGCACCACCGATATGCTAGCTGTTTGCCACGTTTCGCTGTTTTATGTTATGTAACATTTCAGAAGTTACTTCCTCATTTACATTAACCACATTTGAAAGGCTCCAGCTTAGAAACTTCTTTGGCATCCATTCACTAAAGCAAATATAATGAATTAAATAATTAACAAAAGGATGTGGTCAGCAGGGTCCAATATAGCTGAAGGACACAGATGCTGAGGCTTGAAAAGTATCCCTGACCATCAAAAAATGGGAAGAGAAAGAGGCAGTCATTGGTACACTGCTGTGTCAAACAAGAATTTGGGGGGAAGGGGGGTGGAAGGTTTTTGTTTATTTATATGACAAAACTTAACAGTGTCTATCTTGGGCCACTTGGGGTACTGGCCAGGGGGAGACACTAGTTCTGAATGCTGCAATCAAAACAGGCCTTGCATGACCTACTTTGTGCTTTGACAGTTCAAAGACACCAAATAAATACCATTAGCCATTAAGGATTCCAGAAACTCAGTCCTAAGACACAGTTATAAGTCTCCCAAGGAACCTTGAATTTCCTTCTGACTCACTAGAAAAATAATTGCTTTTCTTTAGTACAACAGTGTCTACAGCAGGCTCTGGTTAGGATGGAGAGCAATTTTACTAATCACTTGTTACTCAAAATCTCACCAGACCTTTAAAAATCACCTCCTTTTCCCAGTGGAGGCCATGCCTGATGAGATTTTGTGGATGCAAATCTGAGGCCTTGTTCAGAGCTTGAAAACTGGTTTTAATTGGGTGCACAGGCCTTTTAAAGGTGATAAATTACCCTACTATTAGGCATTAATTACCCTACTATTAGTAAATAAAAAGGAAAACATAAAGCTTATAGATAATGGGAAGCGGGGCGGGTTACATCTTTCTCATTACTGCAGCACAAAAGCCTGGGAGGAGACTGACAAGCATCACCTGCTCTTGTAGAAAAGGCTTAATTTCCCCCAAGGTGAAGTGGATATTCTCAGAACATTGACTTGTGGGTAGCTCCAAATAGCTACCAGACTACTATGGCATTGGCTTTTGCAGCGGCACAGGATATGTGGCATGTTACCTGAGTCAGGCTCTTGGGACAATGGGAATCAGGACTCTGAAGGACTCTGGTTGCTGCCATTCTGAGCTAAACAGAGACTACGTGAAACTCCCCTCCTGCCCACTGTTGGGCTTGTGTACCTGCTAAAACTGGATAGTAATGCGTTGATAAGGCCCAGAACCATAGCTGCAATCTGTAACTCCCATGATCACTCAGCCCTGTGCTTGACCAGTAACCACATCTTCCTGTGCTTCTCAAGCCTTGCCCCTAACGCTAAACATAACTCCCTCTCATCGACTCTAACCCCATACCCCTGATCCTGTGAAGAACCACATAGCTCCTGTAAGAGTAGCAGGTCTGGTCTCTAGCCCCAGAGCAGTCCCTCTCAGGTTTGTTCTGAAATAAACCTGTCCTGTGAGCTCGGACCTTTGTGGCTTTTCCTTTTTCCTAACAGGCTCAGAGGGACACTGTATGACTTTGAGTGAGCAACGGAACCTTTGACTCCTTTTGTTTTAAAAACAGCATGTGATTTTTTTCCCCTGACCCCAAAGGGTGAAACTGACAGGTACATCAAGAAACCTTCATTCCCGGAGCTCGTGGTGCAGTGTAGACCTAGCTCTTGCTACAAGCCTTTCCTAAGTGTTGGGGTGGAACTTTGCATTTGAGGAATAAGAAATCTGAGTGCCTGATGATGTACAAATGGCTCTGTGGGGACTTCCTTCATTGTGGGCACTGGGGAGAAAGATGGGGACAAGGAGGGCAGGACCAAACACTATAGTTCAGCTAAGGGGGTGACCCCAGAGAGGCTGATGGTCCTGGCGAGAAGGACAAGCACCAGTCATCCTGATGACACTTCAGTTCATGAAGGGAAAGGGAGAGGGGGAAGCAAAGCTTTCAGCTTGAACCTGAGCAGAAGTACCCACACTTTTGACAAGGCCTCAGGTCATTCTGATACAGCTGCTCAGATGACTACTTGTAAGGGCTGGTGGAAGCACTTTACCCTCTAATTCATCCTTCTGTGCTTCAGAGTCACAACAAAAAGGGCCAGACTTTACTTCAGAGCTATCAAAAAGGGAACGGAAGTTCTAGAGAAGACATAGAAAGAGTCCTACACTGGTGGGAACCTTGTCAGATATGTCACATTGAACAAGTCCTACCCTACATGCTGCCTGATCACTGGCCCTCGAGACGGGGTTTAGCGGCAGATCCAACTGTAGGGAAGTCTGGGAGTGGGGACCCATATCTAGGGAAGCCTCACTGTTTGTAATCAGGAAACATCCACAAGTAGTAGAACACCAAGGCAAGCGTCTTGAGCAAGGATAGACATCTCCTACACCCCCTTACAAGAGGGGAGGGCGGATGGCTTCAGAGAAGGCTCTTCCAGAACATGTACGGGCAGCATGACTCTGGTTTCCTAAAGAATCTCACGGCTTCTCTCTCCTGGCTACCTCCTATGACTATCACTGTATTGTTCAACCCTTCTCACAACCTTCTGGAAAGGCAGGAAAAGGCATACTCAACCCTGACATTTCCTGGGGAGCTGCCCGGACCTATGCTCACACTTCCTTGGAAAGCACAGATCATGTGTTGATCCTTCAGTCCATCTCAGAACCGTCACGGTTCTACTTCCTGTGGTTGGACATGGCTCTGCCTTCCCTAGGGCTCCTGCCTGCCATTTCAGGAAAGAACTGCAATGCAGTCATCAAGGAGTGAGCTAGAAGTTTGAAAAAGCAACTGATGGTGTACTTATTCATCTTCTGCAGGTTTTCCACATGCTGAGAACTGGTCAGTCCCAGCTCATTACTAAATGGCCTCATACGACTGTAGTCAGTGTAGCCAATTCATTATCCTTTGGTGGTGGCAGAGTCATGGTCAGTGAAATAATCTCTAAATATAACCTAGAGGACTGCTAGTCCTTCTTCCACTCATGTTCTAAAACATGCCCCTGCACTGGCCTGTGGGTCTTCTCCAGGTAGGTTCCAACCTTATATGTCCACAAGCATTTTACCGTATTTCTTCACTTAGATGCTTTATCCCTTTCCTTTTGCTAGGACTGAAGATTCCTTATTCTAAGCTCATTTTTCATTTCATTTTTAATCAAGGCTTGTCTCAGTGCATTGGACCTCTAGTGTGTTTCCTCGTTATAGGAAACATCTGTAAAAATGCTATTCATATGCAATCTGGTTTCTTTATTCTTTTATTCTTTTTAAGATGATGTTTTCTGTGTGCCTGCAGGTTTGCTAGTGATTCTGTAAATCATGTACTTTAGAAACATATACTGTTGCCGCTGGGTTCCACCTATGTTTCATAATTTTATTGTCCAATGTGCATGTAAAGCTATGTCCAGAGAATAAAGGCCGATAGTGAGAGTCTCTCAGCTGACTCCTCTACCCTTTCTTTCCTTGTACTTTGGCAAATTAAAGAAATGAAATGTGATCTCGATTTCAAAACAATCTTAAGCTTAATCGTTCAACATAGACTTTTAAGTATTTTTGAGGAAGAAAATGATATTGCAGAAGAATTCGCTATTGTGTCCAAAACCTGTGAAGAAATCCTGGTGGCTGAATAATGAACAAAAAAATCTAGAAGAATAACTGGTGAGGGAGAACATAGAATCACAAAACCACCAGTACTGAGACGAGACTTACTAAAATTTAATGCAGCCACTAATTTTACTCTAAGTTATAGAGATTGAGAAAGAATCAGCATTGTCACAGTCTCACCTGGAGGACAGTGCAGAGAGCATCCTGGACTTCTGCAGGCTTTTGGCTTAGTCCTGCAACAAGCAACGTAGCAGCCACATACCAGTATGTCCTACCTCAGTGACTTGGAATTAAAAAGCATGCTCACAGTTCTGGAGGGCCACCTAGGAAACTCTGCTTGAAAGAGGAGCAGTTGGCTCCCTTTCTGCTGAGCCTAACCCTTTTTCCATGTACTGATATGTACAGAGCTGGCCAGGACTTTTCCTTACTCCCTCAACTGGCTTTAAGCAATGCACAGCAGTCTATCCCAGGTACTGATGGTAGTCTTTGCTGATGCCAGACATGTTTTCTGACCCCCTGTTGCTCCTTTAAGTGAGCCTAGATGAGGCGGGATGTGTGAGCCAATGCTCCATGCTATTGGTTGGGATTGAGTCTTGGGAATAGAGGCTATGACTTCCTGGGGCTTCAAATATTACACCTCAGAGCTGAAGCACTCCAAACATTAGATGCTATCTCAATTGTGTTATGCAGATTACTCTTTCTGCAGATCCTTCTCTCTGCATATAGCAGAGGTGATTTCAGGCCTCCTACCTAGCCCTGCTCATGACACTCACCTATTTCCTACCACTCTTACAGTCACTCATCCTCAAGCCATTTCGTTCTTCCCAAATGAACAAAATCTGGGTTTGGTCCTGGCTGTAGGCCTTTGTTCTGAATAGCCATCATCATGGCTGGACTTAGGACCCCTCGGTTCCCCATACCTACAAACATGACTTAGTGCCTTTATTCTCACCATAGGCTGCGCTGGAAGTGGTAGATTGGAATTGACTCACTAGAATTCCAATAACTTTTCATGGGATTATAAATATAAACTTCCTGGGCCTTGAGGAGGACTGGGAAAGGCTCTCTATAACGCTCTTATCTCATAGTGTCATAAGAATAAATTCAAGATGTATTACAGTCCTGAATGTAAGACCTGAAAGCAAGAAAACAGAGGAAAGTGCCTTGATATTGCATATAAATGGCCAGCAAATATATGAAAATGTGCTCAGTATCACAAGTCATAGGGAAATGCAAATCAAAACCTTATAAGAAGATACCACCTCACTCCTATTAAGATGGTTATTACCAAAAAAATAAGACACACTGCAGCTGTGTTGGTGAGGGTATGGAGAAAATCATGAATCCTTGTACACCCTTGGTGGGAATTTAAAATGACAGAGTCATTATAGTATAGAATTTCCTAGAAATGTTAAAAACAAAACGTACATTCAAGAAAATGTTATCCCTACATTGTAGTCATGAGACCAAGCTAAGTATCCATGGATAGTTGGATGGACCAAGAAGCCACTGTATACATCTATTCAATAGAATATTCTTGAGCCTTAGAAAAGGAGATCCTGCCATATTGGTGAGTAGGGAGGGCATCATGCTATGTGAAATAAGCTAGGCACAGAAAGGAAAGTATTGCATGATCTCGCTTACTATGTGGAATCCAAACATCTAAACAAATAAACTCATAGGAATAAGGTTGGGGACATTGTTTGCATGTTGGTGATGTTGGTCAAAGGGTACCAAGTGGCATTTATATAAGATAAATATGTAGGGCTCTAATATACAGCAGGATGACTATAGTTAATATCACTGTGTGGAATGGTGACAGTTTCCTAAAAGAATAGATTTTAGGTCCCCTCACTACAAACAAAATGAAATGAGTGTGTTCATTCCATGACTAGTAATCATTTTATTGTGTGTACTTATATCAAAATATATGTAACATTGCACATTTTAAATATATACAGTTTTTAACAGTTAGTAAGACTTAATTGTCAAGTTCTGTAGGCCATGGTGAAGAGAAGGATATCTCCTGTCTGTCAATGATCATTCAACTCCTTTTGGGTGATAGACCACTTTGAAAGTCTGCTGACAACTATGGACTCATACAATAAAGGCACACATAAAAAATTTACAACCAGAGCTGGGCATGATGGAGCATGCTGGTAATCACAGCTGCTCAGGAGCCTGAAGTAGGGGGATCACAAGTTTAATTTCAAAAGAATCATAATCCTCCAAGGCTATAGCCAGTGAGGACAAGGTTGGACTTGACCCTGGTTGCTTTCTAGTAATTACATTTAGCTGGGTTATACCTAGTGCCCTGTCTGCCTTTTATTTTCTTTCAAAAATCTTTGTCACAGAAAAGAGAAAGGTGGGGCTGGGGATATAGCTCAGTGACATAAGTGCCTGCCTGGCAAGCGCAAGGTCCTGAGTTCGGTCCCTGGTACCAAAAAAAAAAAAAAGAGAGAGAGAGAAAGGTGACCATGTTATGTAATCTCTGATGTTCTCATATTATGGTGATCATTCATTCATTTAGGAAACGATTTTACAAGCTAGAAATCCATATATATTATGAGATACCTTTCTCAAACACTTAACAGACACATTAAATTTTATGTGCTGTAATTCTGCTATGTATCATCTGAAACTTTTGTCTCTAATTATAGTTATCCTCTGTAAATATTCATAGACTACTCAGCCAAGCACTTTTCCAGATCATGTAGATAAAAGGGGGAAAAAGGGGCTTAGTTCCCACTTCCAACAGAAGAAAATCCTTTAGAGGGTTCCAAATCTGATCACTTCCCCCTAACTTTGCTTAAAATTATCTCAATTCTTTGGCAAAGTTCAAGTCTCAAACCTGTTTTGAAACTCTGTTTTATTTCTAGTTTTTCCCCTTTAAAATTAAAATAAGTTCCAGTCTCATCACAAAGGAGACTTGACCTTTTTTAGGCTGTGTCTCTTTCCTCTGTTCTTGCTATGTTATGTGTACGTATGCGTGTTTATCTTCAGGAACAAGCAGTTATTGTCTACCTGTCGTGCAGAGTGGCAAGGACCTCCTTTCAGGCACAGGTAACTGGATCTAATCACAGCTCTGTCATCTTGCTGTGTGCCCTTAAGCCAATCACTTAACCTCTCAGACTTTCACTTTTAGCGCCTGGACAAAGTGAATAGTAAGATAGGTGCTAGCGTTACTGTTTTAGTTACTGTCCAGTCACAGGGACGAGATACCAGAGGGAGTGGTGGAGGAGCACAGTGGAAGGGCACAGTAGGACAAAGGTGCTCACATCAAGCCAGTCTGGAAACAGAGAGAAAGAAAGAGGCAAGGAACCACAGATCGCCCAGGTCAAGTGCCCAGTGACCCACCTCTTGCAGACCAAAATCCCCCTGACAGCGCTCTCAGCTCTGAGCTCCTCAGTGCACTGACCCACCGACAATGTAACAGCCTGGTGAACCACTCACCTTCCAAACGCCCACCCTCGGGCACATGAAATTTGGGGGTGCATTCTAGATCTAAACCATAACAGTGCTGTTGCGGCTAACGGGTACGAAATCAATATGTAACATCTATTTAATAAAAGAAAACTCCTGATCACCAGTCAATTGGGAGACAGTAATAACAGCAAGAAAAACAACAATCCACAAACTCTGAAGCTCACAGAGACTGGCACGCATTTCCTACCAGTCCTGCTGGTCTCTCCTAGTTTTTCAATGATGCTGCACTTCCCAGGATCCTCTGTTGTTCTGTTTGCTCACAGGGCTGAGATCCACAGAGTGGTGCTAACCACCATCTGTCCTCAGCCTCACCCAGCTAGAGGGTCTTCACTGCCCATGGTCAGTGCAGAGATTTTATCAGTTACCCTGGCTGAACAGCAAGGAAGATGAGGCTTCAGGAGGAAGTGAGTCACCACATTATTTTTATGTTTTCCAAGCTCAACTTTATTGGGTGACCACCATGGCAACAATAAACATGAAAATCAGCACCCCCTGGGGACCCGTCCTGTCTCAAGAGCTATTCCTATTCCCCATCCCCCATTCCTTCTCTCCAACAAATTTTCCTACTCTTAAAAAATAAATAACCATGAAAATCACCATGATGGAGAAGCTGTGAGTGGAGGGACTATGCTAAAAATATGAAAAGGGAGGATCATAAGCTACCAGGTGTGTAAAAATATATTTCAACTACATCTGAGTCAATAACTTTAAATTTTTTCGAGCAAGGAAGCAGTCAAAGGCCACTCCTGTGGAGAAGGACGTTCTTTAGTTTAATCTTTCAACGTATCACCTATGTGGGACTTCGGGCCTCATCAAGCTGTATGATTGTTTGATTCTGGAGGAAGTCCAGCAAAAGCGTTAATGCAAAAGGAAACGATAGCAGGACCTGTGTCCCTGCGGAAAGCCTCTGGGACAGCACTAGATGCCTTGCTGAGATGTGCCCGAAGGAATGATAACATGATGGCTAAGTCTCATTCCTGTGGTAATTGAGTTGTACTGTCCTCGCCAATCCTGTTAACTGTTCCTCCCATTTGCCCTGTTGCTGCCTTCTGTTTGAATCCTCATAAAAGGCAAAGGAGGAGGGTAACGGAGGGAGGCTTCAGTCCCAGAGGCTGCAGCCCCCTGATCCCATGACTTTCTCTCTCTTCTTTTCCTTGGCATCCATGGGCACCTCATTCTCAGGACCTGTCCCCCCAGACAGAAACTGACTAGACACGGACACACTCCCTCACCAAAAGGGTAAAAATTGAACAGTTCCCTGTTCTGACTCAGTTCCACATTTTTCTTCAACAAACAGCTGGCCTCACTTAAAGATAAATAAGAATTAAGAAAGCAGTGTTACATTTTCACATGAATACCAAACACGCAGGGCAAAGGATAGATGTTTGAAGCAAGGAAAACCCAGAATACAATTCCACATAGAAATCACCCAAGGAAAAACAGAGGGAAGGTTCATATAAACAGTCACTCATGAGTGTCAAGGAGACCGAAATACTCCCTAAGAGAGGGTTCATACCAGGCATGGTGGTGCATGCCTCTAATCCCAGCACTCTGGGAGGATATAGCAGGAGAATCACAAATTCAAACCTAGCCTGGGCAACTTACTGACATAGCAAGACCCTGCTGTCATAAAACAGAAAGGCAAAGGAGAGAGGGTACGAATGTAGCTCAGTGTGAAGACCCTGGGTTCAATAATCAGTATCACAAAATAATAATGACAATAATAATAATAATAATAATAATAGTTATGCACTTTAATAAATTTCAAAGTTAAAATAAAGTAGAAGGAGAAAGATGAGTTATCAGAGCTTTTAAAAAGAAGTGAAAGACAAAAATATCAAATACTATAATGGTGAATCCCATTAGACTCAACAATGAAATAAGAATATAATTAAGTATTGGACAGATTTAAGGAAATTACATTAAATGAATTAGAAAAATAATAATGATATACTATAATTAGTATATCATGGAAAGCAAAAATAATTAAACTTTGATATAGTTAATATGCCTGTAGGCTTAAATAAAATGAACAGATAAAATTTAAATACTGTATATAAGAAAGAAAATCTGAAATAAAAGTTGAATATCAAAATGTAGCATACATATCTAAAGTACTGAATGACATACATTAAGATTGATCCCAAAATACCATATTGAAATAAATGTATTTTAAATACATATGGGTGTCTTGATAGAGTGCATGTCCTGTCCCCCTATACACACACACATACACACACACACACACACACACACACACACCACACCACACCATGTAGGTGTTTTCAGGAGGGTTTACTTTGATCTAACTTTTATCCACAACAATATTCAATTCAAGGACAAAGTGGAACATTACCTAAGATGTTCCGAGGGGTAGAAGGACGGTCACCTGCATATTTATACCTATTTAAAATGCCCCCCAGTTAGAAAGTTAATTGGGTCTGTAGGGTAGGGGATGGCCTTTTCACAATTCAGTAATCTACAGCACCCCAGCTTCCAATGAATGAGTGGACCTGGTGGCCAGGAGTGGGATTTGTGTCCTGGCCCCTTTTCTTAACAGACTGATGGCCCCACACTCCTTAAAGATCAAAATTCTCAAAGCATTACTTTTAGAAGAGCCAAATATTCTCAAATATGGAAGAAAACAAGGAATAACAGTGAACAAGGAAATCTCATGAACCAAAGGATAGTCAAACGGGGCAACTGCTCATCCGAAGAGTCATAATTGTTGAATACACTTTAAAATGAAACCTACACATGTAGTATATGAGAAGCAGTATAACACAGTGTCTCTGGTAGTGAGGTGCCAGAATTGCAATCCTGTGTCCTGACTCAGGTCTACTGATTCTAGATATGCGCTCCATTTAATAGCTCTGTGGCCATGGGAAAGATATTTACTGTATAATGTTCCTCACTTTTTTCACTTGTGAAAAGGGAATAATTCTAGCCCCTAAGCTGTAGAGCCTTTGGAAACATCATCATTCCTTTGCACAATGTTTGCATAGTGAGTGCACAGTAACGGTTAGCTCTTTCTCTGTTCATACATCCACCAGGAAAGAGCCCATTCCAAATTGCATGAAGTTGTCCTGCACCATTCTGTGAGAGGTGATACAGAACAATTTGGCATCGCTTTGAAATCAGATGAAGTTCAAACTTCGGATCCTATTTCTACCTGGTCGCTACAATCCCATGCCTCTTTCTTATTCACTTACCTAGGAAAGGTATCTATGGTCACCAAGCCCATCAGCCTTTCCTAGATAAAAGACTCAAGTCTGGAAATGTTAAGGGTCTGGCCAAGATCCTACAAGTAGGCAGTGGCATAGATAACATTCAGCTTTAGATATGTGGCAACTAAAAAGACAATTTCCAATGAATAATCATGGCATTTGTAAGCCGACTTCTTAATTTTCTGTGGTTTAATGATCTAGTAGGCTGGAGATATATTAATATTTTAAACTCATTTGTATCCTCTCAATTTAATTTACTTCCTTATAATACAAATTCCTTTTTCTGAAAGCCATAAATGATCAGAGAAAAATTTAGTTTAAGACCAATAAATATACTGTGTGCAAACTACCACTGGCCCTTCCTGGCCCAAACCAAAACTCTCTCTCTCCTACTCATTCTCAAAGACATTACGATCCTTCTCAGCAGAGTGGTCCAGGCAGACAATGATCCCTCAAAACAAACATTTTTTGACATAGTGAGCAGCTGAGGTGATCATAAACCTCATAACACCAACTCATTTTCTCAGGTGTCAACATACTCAGCGGTGAGCCCTTCCCTCTGCTTCATTGCATTGACTTACTGTTTTCCTCGAGATTTATTAATTTTAAAATTTAGTCAAATTCACCAGGGGAAACTCTTTCTAATTAAAATGCCCTCTACAATTTTGTTAAAATTATTAAAGCAAGAGCACAGATAATTAAGGCCTGGGAAAATTTTCAGAGATGTGCTCTACTGGACCAACTGAGAAAGATCTAAAGTAGTCATTACAAAACCCCCAGAACTGCAGAATTTCTGCAAGAAAATAATTTATCATTTCTGAAAGAATCATCTTAAAGTTCTCCAGAAGAGACAGAAGGACATTTTATTAGTAAAAACTACTTTCCAAAGAAATCTAATTATAATGGATATGTTTATTTCTTTTTTAACCAATAATGAGAACAAGCAGAAATACATGAAATGCTTGCTGTCTGACATAGTTGCTTATGGAATACAGTTTCCCTTGACATCTCTGTGATTGGTTTGAGGATCTCCTTCCAATTCCAAAATCTGAGGATACTGAAACCCCTCATATAAAATGGTTTTTATGACTATTTCATATAACCTGTCCAATTCTCTAAGTTACTTCAAATCAAATATGGATTATTTATAATGCTTAATTCAACAGAAATGCTGTATAAACCATTGTACTACTTAGGGAATAGGGGCAATTTAAAAGTCTGTATATATTAGATACACATACATGTTAATCTTCCCACTCAAGTTTCAATTCAGATTTGGTTGAATCCATGGGCATCCACATAGATGGAGGGCTAACAAAGTGGGACTGGACAACCCAGACCTTTGATTAATAACCCTAATAGTTCTTTCATTCAAACCCACTTCAGCACTCTCTCCCCACTAAGTCCACCAAGGCAAAATTACTCTGCACAATAACAGTTAATTGTCCACCTTAACAGACCCTCTTTAAAGCCCCCAGCCCAGGCTCTAAGACTTTATGAACAATGTATCCCAATTTCTCTTTCTGAGACACTGCTCGGCATTCATCCACAACTGGCTCAGACTTCATCCAGTATTTCTGATTTTTTTTGGAGTTAGTATCATTTGACACCATGAATTCCCACAGTAACTTTCTGAGAATCAAATGTTTCAAACTATCATTTTAAAGAAGAGGAATTTGAGATTCTGAGAAATGCTGAAACTGGCCAAACTTTTATATGCTACTAGATAGCACATCAAGGCTATAAACCAGTCTTTCTGTCGAAAATTAGAAATTCATTCCTTCACCCCCTCACTCATTCTTTCAATGCATAATAATAAGATAAGTGATGGAAAAAAACTTAATGATACTCATGATACTTAAATTGTAGTGAAGGAGTTAGAAAAAAAAAGTCAGAAAACGAGAAATAAATAATACAAATTGGGGGCAATGACAAATGCTTTAAAGAATAACACAGCCTGAAAGGTAGGAAATGTGGAGTCAGAATTGTAGATGGGAATCAGCCACAAGGGTGGTCTTTCCTGAGACAGCACTGTAAAGATGTGGATTCTCTGAAGCCAGCAGCAACCAGAGGAAATGGTCCCAGTCTGTCAGCGAGCACAGAGGATGCAAAACTCCAGAGGCAAAACCAAAGGACCAGAAAGGAATGGAGTGACAGGGAGGCAGGGCTCTGATCCCGCAGTTTATATTTCAACCTGGGTTGGAAAGCCATTGAGAAATTTCCAGTGGAGATGAGCACCACCTGGTTTATGCTTTTGGATGATAAATGGCTTATATACGGGGAACTGAGTCTAGTGAAGCCAAAGTTGAAACAGGGAAAGGGAAGCTGTTACACTAGCCTAAAAAGGTGGTGGAAGTGGATGGCAGAGAAGTGATTACATGAGGGATGTGCTTCAAAAGTAATCATGAGGCCTGGAGTGTGGCTCAGAGGTAGAACACTTCCTTAACGTGTATGTGGCCCTCAGCACCTCATCTCATCCCCCAAAATAGTCATTAGGATGGGACTTAAGAGTGCAGGTAGGAATGAGAGAAAGAGAGGTTATCTATGTGCTGCCTATTAGCTTCAAACCCACCATCTGTTGCCCTGCTGTGAAACTCGTACATTTCTCCCTTCCAACAGGCACGATGCTAAACTGAGCTTCCTAGTTACCAGGCACTGAAGAGACCCTGGGGAGGAAGAGGACTTTCTGCAATTCTGCTTTGTGACCTCTCCCAGCAAGTTTTGCAGTCACCTGCAAAGGCCACCTCCCCATGGAGAACTTCCTCTGTGCCCCAGAGACAGCTCTCAAAGGCATCCATGGGCAGATTCCCAGCATGGTCTCAGATGCAGCTTCTTCCTGGGGACAGATTGCCCTAACACCGCTATGTATGGCTTTTCAGATAGCTTCATCAGCTCAATGCCGTTGTGAGCTTTTCCATCATCCTGTGGATTCCTGCTGTACCCTGTCATAGAAGTTCTGGATTTCAGCCCTGCTCCCTGATGGAGTCAGGGAGCACCCCATCCAGATTTAGTTTCTCTCTGCATGCTCTGATTCAAATGTAAAGTTGTGTTTGTTCTCTGTGTCCTCTATTCTTGTGTTCTTTACAGTTCTTTTTGCTTCTTAGTAGCTAGTTCTTTATTACTCTAATCTCCTGTTACAGTTAATGATTCATTATATTAAACTTATGCAAATTACCATGTGGTTTCTAACTCCTGATTGGACCTTAATGGATAACACACAGCACTGAGAATAACTTTTTGGTATTCATTTGGAGCAAATGGGTAAAAAGCAGTGTCATTATAGAAATGAGGAAGACTACTAAAAGGAAGAAATCAAGTGTTCTGCTCTGGTTAAGTTGAATTGAACCTGCTTATCATCATAAGTGAGGCTTTCAAGTTGGTAGTTCTGTATCCAACACTAGAATCTAGGAAAGAAGACAAGGCATGAAATGCGCACTGGACAAAATCAGCAGGTCGATGACATTTAAAGTCAGGAAATGTCTGGGGTCTCTTCTGGGAGTGAGTGGAGAGAGAAGCAGGAAAGTCACTGAGGCCAGAAACCTGTGATATCCAGGATCTAAAAACTGGGAAGAAGAGAACGGGTGGCAAAAAAATAAAATAAAATGGACTAACTCATGCGGCAGGAGAAAACCTAAGACCAGGAGCCTTCGCAATGAATAAACTCTTTCAATGAAAAGAGAGTACTCAGCTGTGTCATACCATTCCTAGAGACTGAGTAAGATGAAAGCTCAGAGTTAAATGTTGCATTTATTCGTTAATGTCATTATTGACCTTGACAAGTGTGGTCTTGTGCAGAGAGCACTATGGGAATGAACCAAGGAACTACTGAGATGTCATGAACTAGGACTGAGAAAGCAGACAGCACTTTTGAAAGATTGTTTTTTGCAAAACATACAGAAGGAAGCAAATCAAGGATTGGACATTGATTTATTGGAGATGATGGAATGTAAAGGGAGGTCTTGTTTCTTTACTCCAGCTTCTTTGATGCAGATGTGGGTGGTTGGCAGAAGGACAGAAAACAATGTTGCAAGAGGCTGAGGCCAAAAAAGAAAAAAAAAAAAAAAAGAGGCTGAGGCCACAGGGCCAAGGACAAAGTCCTGAGTGGACGAGGGAGAGTGGGGTGAACAATGGAATGGTTGATGCAAGCACCATGAGTCTCTGGGATTATAAATTTGAAGCTAGAACATATAAAGAACTCAAAAAAGTAACACTAAAAATGATTCCAATAAAATATGAGCAAGTGAATCAAATAGATATTTCTCTAAGTTTGTAGAGAGGGCTCAAAAATACAAGAAGAGATGCTTATCGTCTTTCACCATTAGGAAATTGCAAATCAAGGCAACTCAGATTCCTCTTACTCCAGTCAGAATGGCCATTACCAAAAGCACACACAAAAAAATAACCAATGCCATTGAGGATGTGGGGAAAAACAAAACTTCCTGTATGGTTGGTGGAAGTTTCAACTACTACACCCCCTATTGAAATCACGGTAGAGATTCCTCAGAAAAGTAAAAGCTCCATTTGAAGCAGTTACCTATCCTGGATATCTTTCAAAAGAGTTAAAAGGCACACTGCAGTGATACCTGCACATCCATGTTCACAACAGCGCAATTCACAACAGCTAGGTTCTTCAAACCACCTCCCTGCCCTTCAGCGGATGCATGAGTAAAGTAAATACAGTGCATACACACAGTGGCGTTCTATTCAGTTGTGAAGAAGGATGAATCCAGTCATTTGCCAGAAAGCAGGTGGATCTTAAGACCATAATGTTAAGTCAGACTCAGAAAGTGGACTATCCCATGGTTTCCCTCATATGAGAAACTCATTACAAATAAAGAGTAAGATAAAGAAGAGAAGGTAGGAAACAGGTAGGTAGACTTTTTGGAAATGGAAATAGGATTAAGGGACAGAAAAGAAGGGAAAGAAGGGAGCAGGGTAAAGAGAACAACAACAACAACAACAACAACAACAACAACAAAAATATATATATACGCCCCTCAGTGAATGTAGCCATTGTGTATTACAAATGTAGATCAATTAAAAAATAATCTGTGTTGACCTTTCAGAGCAGTGTCTTATATTTAAATGTCTTAAAATATTTTATAATTTCACAGCATCATGGTAGAGACAATCCATGAATAACATGTATTATAGTTGCTTCGGTCATTTTCATTTAGCCTAATAAGTCTGAATTGAATGTGTAAACCGTCCTAGCTCCCCGCCTCTGCCTGATGCTCCTTGGTAGGCTGAGGATTCCTCTTGTCAAGTCTTCTGTGAATTTACCCACAGTACAGGTCATGGTACGTACACGTTCACATCACATCAGATCTTTTTAAGAACGTTTAAACAGATCAGCCAAAACAAACTTGGCTGGGCCATTAGCATTTTTAATCTCTCAATAGCCACAAAAGGAGGAATTCATTTTGAATATTAAATATGTCATAAGTCAGTGTTTTCAGAACAAGCCAGCTTGTGTTTACTTCTGTAATGTTTAAAATTAATTTCAACCTCAAATTTGAAAAAGAAAATGTTTTTAAACTTTGACAGATCTCCATGAAACGCCCTTGGGATAATGTTACCAACAGCAATGGCAGAGACAGGCTCTGTTTATCTCCGTGATTCACCAAACTGTACCTAAAGTGTTGAAGGCCAAGGAGTGGCGTCGGACTGATCATCTCTATGTGCTTCTTACCGTAAGCACCATCTTGCTGAACACACAATTTCGGTTTATTATATTCCTATTATGGGATGATATAATACAAATAAAATGATTAAGAAAATATGTTTCACAACACAATAATGAATGCATTTCATTTTAAGAAAAACTCAGGACATTATTGCTGTGTTTCTCATTTCCATGGATAAATAAAGATTTTATTGTAGACCAGAAGCTCTCATTTGTACACTGAAAGGTTCCTCGTTGGTTTGCTGCCATTTGGTGGAGACACTTGTCCACATGCACAGGGCAGGTGCTCCATCCCAGAGTCACTTCGAGTACACGGGGTTGGACACTTAACACAAGGGTGTTAGTAACCATATGGAGGAAACTGTAGTAGGGCATGATGGTAATCCCAGATCTGTCTGTGGGAGGCTGAGACAGAAGGATTGCAATTTCAAGCCACGGTGACTTAGTAAATCTGTCTTTAAAAAAAAAAAAAGGAAACTTGAGATGTAGTTGTAGTTGGTAAGTATAAAAGCCCTGTGTCCAATTGTTATGGTTGATACATTGTGTCAACTTGGGGAATCTAGAGGTTTAGCTGAGTGACTCAGGAGGAAGCTGGGGTGCTTCCTTTTTAAACATCCTGAGCCTGTGGAAGAGGAGGGCATGGAGATTGTGTGAGAGGTTTACGACCCCTGGGTGGGGTAGGTTGTTTACAATGTAGGGAAGAAAAGGAGGCTGCTTGCAGCCATTCTTCCCTTTTGCTCTGGTGGTTTTTGCTGTGCTCTGCTACCCTGAACAGTTTTCCTTCTGCCATGTGCCGCTCTGCCTCAGAACCAGCCAAATATGGACTGAAACCTCCACAAACTGTAAGCTAAATAAACCTTTCCTTCCTTCATTTTGGGTGTTGGGTATTTTGTCTAAGTAACCAGAGAAAAGTAACCAAGACACCAATTCCCAGTACAAAAGAAAGAAAGAAAGAATAGAAAAGAAACAAGAGAAGCAGAAGGAGAAAGAGGAGGAAATGAACCAAAATTTTTTTGTAGTCCCTACTATCTCTTTCCTGCTTTCAAGCTGCTGACAGCAGGAACCAGCAATCAATTTTAATTTTGATAAGAAGTTTCTGAGAAATCACTGATGCACTTGATAGAAAACTTAAGGCCTGTTTGATCTCTTATTATAGAAAACGTTGTGAAAAGGGACAAGAGGGGCTAGGGATATAGTTCAGTGGCAGAGCGCCTGCCTAGCATGTCTAAGACCTTGGGCTCAGCTCCCCAGATCTGAAAAACAATTTCTCTGAGCCAGGGATAGGCTCAGTGGTAGAGCACTCACCTAGTATGCTTGAGGCCCAAGGCTCAAATCTCAGCACAAGCCTGGTATGGTAGTGCCCAACTGTAATCACAGCACTCAAGAGGCTGAGACAAGAGGATCACCAGGAATTCAAGGTCATACTGGACTACATGGTGAGTTCACAGCCAGCCTGGAATATATGGTGAGAATCTGTGTCAAATAACAAAACAAAGCAACGTCAGCACAACCAAAAAGAAGAAGAAAAATAAAGGACAAAAGACAGTGTAGAATAAAGACCACAAACTATTCAGATAGCAGAAGACAGCACTTTTGAAAAGAATTCTCTGAATGAGACAGAAATCTTAGAGAAAACTGGTAAAATTTGAGCCAGTCATCAAAATCCAAAATACATGTCTCTTACAGAATAAGAGATTAAAGGTGAAATTATAGGTCAACAGGTTATGACAAAAATGGAAAAGATGAAAGAGAGGTAGAAATTGAAGTTTAGCAAATTTTAGGACATAATACTATGAAACTAACCATGAGATTAAAATTAAATGCAAAACAAAATTTTAAAGATGGTTCCAATGGGGAGGGGGAGAGACAATTCTTTCAGGGCAGATGTCTAGCTGTCTCCCAATTCTAACTGAAATTAAGAGGGATGTATTGACACAGGGGTCATGGGTCACCAGTACAAGGGGCTGGAAGTTGGGAAAGGCTGCTTTACTGCTGCACAAATCATGCGAGAAATTTGCTCCTAGCGTCCTATTCTAAAGGGAAACAGGATTCACCAGCAACTTATGTCCTGTAAAGATGATTTGTCCTCAAGGTGCAGAAGCAGAGAAGACCTTGGTGTTGGAGAAGCAATGGCTTTGCGGTGTTAACCCCTGAGCTTGGGAGAAAAAAATCTTCCTGAAGTCCCCTTATTTATTCGGGAACATGCACAGCAATTTGCCTGTCTGTAAAGTTTACAGCCACAATAGTTTCAATCAAAATCCGACAGCCCTGACCTCTCTTATCTCCAACCCTCTGTCTTCTGGCCTTGACACTGGAAAAGAGAACACTTAATATCATAATTTGTTTTGCTTTCCATGGCATTTCCTTTGCCTAGCTTTTGTTGCATTTGTTGTTTGCTTTTAAAACTCAAAGCACCCTGTAGGGTATGTCCAGATGTAAAACTTTATTATGGGCTTGCTCTGTACTCAACATATACCCTTGATTGACAGATTGATTTTTTAAAATATCTCAAAGTACTTTCACTTTTCTGTATTTTAACTTGTTTCTCTACACTGTCTGATTCTTGCCTGTAGAATTTCCTACTTCATAGGTTGAATGTCCCAACTTTTAAATACTTTCAACTATGGCAAACAAATAACATAAAATAGACCATCTTCATCGTACGTACAGTTCAACACCGGGCCCGATCACTGCCAAGTGCAATGCTGTTAAAATAACAAAATTTAGAAAGGCACAAGACAGATCGGCCAGCTGGGCCTCAGCGAAAGAGTGCTTTGTGTGTAGACTGCGTTGTCACAGGACAGACAGCCGGATGCCATTCTAGGCCCTCCCGAACTTGAGTTCTCTGGCCCTGTGGGAAAGTGGGGCAATGTGAAGAGTGGAGGAAGGCAAGTGTACATCTTGGTGAGAGTCTGCTCTGGATGTTGAAGATAATATTCTCCTGGAAACAAAAGGGAGACTCTTCACTCTGCCTCTTCTAAACTCCAAGTGCTGCTTTCTTATTTGATTAGAGATGAACTGAAAGTCATTGTCCAAAACCATTGTCCAAACCACTGTCCAAAACTGGTCAGGCAGCCTATGGCCATAACTGTATACCCAGGCTATGCCCTCTGTAAAGTCTCTGCTCCAGACTAGCAATGAAAGGTAGAGGCCATTTATTGCTCATGCCATGAAACACTTGCAAAATCCTAAATAAAACAAAGAATGGTCTGCAGCATCCTCTCGCCTGCTGTTCAAAACTGTCTTCCTTGTATACCGCCCCCATCGCCCCATTTGCCTCCTGAGCTGTCCCTCCTTTACTCTGATCTCCTGTGCAAAGTTTACCCAAGCTCATCTGCCCTCAGCTAGAGTTTCTCAGACTGGGTCTCCTTCCCCAGCAGCTCCTGCTGGTTCTCCACTTTCCCCTGGTCTCTGATACCCACCGCAGGCTGAGCTTTCTTGGCATTAGCAGAGCAGAACCACCATCCCTGTGCCCCTTTACCTAGAACTCTCACTGGAAACTGCTTCCAAAATGCCACAGTCAGCCCCATACCTGGAGATTTCCATGTTCCTACCAGTCCCCAAAGGGAGGGGAGTCCCTGGCATAAGCCCCATCTTATTAGAGGGAAATTGGCAAAATCTATCCAAGCTGAGCTGTGACAACATCACAGATGTTCCTGCCATTGACTGCACACCCAAAAGCTGGTGGCTGGGAATGGACAGGCCTGGTGCTCTCCTTTTCAAGTACCAACATCTCTGCACAACCCAGGAATGCAATGTTTTGAGTGCTGGCAATCAAACCCAGGGCCTCAGTCGTGCTAGACAGCACTGCCCTGCTGAGTGACACTCCCAGCACAGGAATGCGGTTTTTCTTTTCAGTGCAGTGACTGGCATTTGGCGTTTTTTTAAAAAATTATTTTATCATACATGTTTACTATACATGAGGTTTACCTTCATCTTAAGGGATTGATACATGTACATAACTCATCTTGATTCTTTTTTATTCTGCTTCTTTTTCCCACTCGCCTCCCTCCCTCCCTCCCTCCCTCCCTCCCGCACTGAATCTCCATTTCTGTTTGTACTTTTTTTTTTTTTTTTTTCGGTACTGGGGATCGAACTCAGGACCCTGCGCTTGCTAGGCAAGCGCTTATTCCACTGAGCTACATCCCCAGCCCTCTGTTTGTACTTTTTTTAGTTCATGTTTAGAACACGTTTACATGCGTTGTGGATATTTGGTACATGTACATGGTACATCTTAAATCTTTTCATTTTACCTCTCCCACCATCCCTGGCTCTCAATTTTTCTGGACCCCATCCTATCTCCCCGTTCCCTTCTATCATTCCTGTATTTTGCTTTGTTTGTACTGTGCCTTGGTGAAATGAGAGATACCATATGGTATTTAAGTTTGTGTGTCTAATTTATTTCGCTGAACATTATATTTTCCATATGTATCCAGTTTCCTACAAATGTCTCAGATGTGTCTTTCTCTGTACCCCGGTAGTACCCAAGTATGTACAGTTACCACATTTTCTTTATCCAGTCGTCTGTCAGTGGACTACAGACTCCTTGCACGAGTCACCTAGTAAGAACTACGGGGGTATTCGCTTGGGTATGCAAGGATCTCTGTAATGTGTTGTAGCTGTAGTCCTCCCCAGGGCGGAGGGTTCCAGATGGCAGGAAGGAAGGATTTGCGACACTGCTTGCAGCAAGCCACACAAAGCACATTTCACTAGATGTACAGGGTCCTTTTCTCCCTATTTTGTATAAAGTTGAGGATAAAGGTGGGAACGAAATGACCTTTCCACAAGACAAGAAATGAACAACAGCTAAGAAGAGGACGTACTTTTTTTTTTTTTTTTGGTATGGGAATCGAACTCACAGCTTCACTCTTGCCAGGCAGGCACTGTGTCACTGAGCTATATCCTTGACCCAAGAGTGCATTTTAATGGGTACCTGAAATGGTCCTTCTGTCTGGACCTCCAAAACCATCATTATCTCTGGGTTCCGAATCTGACGGATATTGACGATGAGCTAATGTGAGAATTACAAGGTACTCAGAGAATGTCTTTTATCTATTGTTTAAAAAAGAAAATACCCATAAAGATTTTCTTAAAAATTGTATTTAATTGCCACATAAACAGAAGAAATAATTTAGAACTGAATCAAGTTGAGTTAAGTAGCTTCAAAATATCAGGTGTTTTTCCTGTCCATAATGTTAAAATTGGGAAATCTCCCTTTTAAATAGATTCTGCACTCCCTCAGCTGTTTTCAGTCCTCTTAGATCGAGTGCTTTTCATCACAAATATTATTATTTTGTCATTTCTACTATTCTAAAATAAAATTCATAAAATAATTCTAAAATAAATTTCATAATTTTACTATACTAATAATCTAAGCTATGTTTATGTGTATATATATATATATATATATATATATTATATGTGCTGCTGAAGCGAACACTATGTTTGTATATATTGCTTATATAATGTTCCTACAGTAATATGTGATTAATAATTTTTTTTTCTGTACTGGAGACTGAATCCAGGGCCTTCACACCGAACTACACTTCTAGCCCTTTTTTATTTTTTATTTTCAGACACAGTTTTGCTAAGTCACTCACTTGCCCAGGATGGGCTTAAACTTCTGATTCTCCCACCTCAGCCTCTCAGAGAGCTAGGATTACAGGAATATACCACCACACTCAGTCAACAAAATAATAGGTACATCAGTGTGTGCTACAGAATAATGACTAAAGGAAAAAATGGTGCAACTGGATGTTAGCATTTATAGGTAAATAATTTCCAGCTGAACTGCTTGCTTCTCATTGTGTTGTATTGTATTCTAATAGCAAATATGGTATTACTATGAGCCATGCAACTTTTCAATGTAATGAACCACTCTTGGTAAAATTCTGAAAGAACCAGAATAAAATCCTTAATACCTATAGAGAGCCCTTACTGGTCCTCCTGGAGGCCCAGGATGTTGTATTTGTAATTTGGGAAAGTTATTGGGATTCTAGTGAGTTAATTCCAATCTACCACTTCTAGTGTAATCTGTGGTGAGAATAAAGACACTAAGGTGTATATGTAGCTATGGGAAGCCGATGGGTCCTGAGTCCAGCCACAATGATAGCTATCTGGAACAAAGGCCTCAACCCAAGGCCAAACCCAGGTTTTACTTATTCATGAAGAAAGGAGTGGTTTGAGGATGAGTGACTGTGAGAATCATGGGAAATAGGTGCATGCTGTGAGCTGGGCTAGGTAGGAGGCCCCAAATCATCTCTGTAGTATGCAGAGAGAAGGACATGCAGAAATAGTAATTGGCATGACACAGTAGAAGTAGTATCTACTGTTTTGGGGTCTATACTACAGCTCGATGTATAATCTTTGCAGCCCAGGGAAGTCATAGCCTCTAACTGGAGGTTTGATCCAACTGACAGCGTGGAGCACTGGCTTTTCATCCCTCCTCATCCTGGCTTACACAAGGGAACCACAGGGGATCTGGGGAAGCAAGCCTGCCATCTTCACTGGCTTTTCATCCCTCCTCATCCTGGCTTACACAAGGGAACCACAGGGGATCTGGGGAAGCAAGCCTGCCATCTTCAAAGTTTACCATCAGCACCTCAGGTGGACCAATATGTATTGCTTAAGGCCAATTGCAGGGATAAAGAAAAGCCCAGCAAGCTCTGTACATACCAGTACATGGAAATGGGGTCAGGTTCAGCCAAATGGAGACAATTACTCCTCCTTCAAGGAGGTGGTCCTCCACAGCTCTCAATAATAGATACATTTATGTAAATTTTGAAATTCCAACCATATTCCCAAATTGAATAAAATCTAATGATTTGTTCTGATTGCTAGTAGCATATGTTTCACTCCACGAATGTCTGGCAGATCTTTCAAATACAGAACAAGATCTAATAATACATTTTTGTATGCAAGGAAGCTAGTGCCTGACCCCACCATCAAACGCTAATGGTCCTCTCATAGAACGGTGACATCTAAAGATGGCTGCTGAGGCTCCTCTTCCCCAGATGCCTGTGTGAGATTCATTTTGATAGCACTTAAGGAACAGGCAACCTGAAGTTTTTCTATTAATTCCTTAAATACTGACCAGATATTTGATACTGATAATAATGCATTGCTATATTTTGGGTAATATTTCTTACAGGCCTTTCATTATAACACTGTAACACAGACAAAGACAAAATTGCTTAACCTCAACATACCTAAAATCTGAGAGATCATAATATAATCTATAGGTCAGAAGATATTATCATAGCAGTAATATAAGAAAAGAAAGTTTATGAAACTCTCAAAAATACCTCTTTAAATGTTTCACTTCATGTCTTTATTTTCTTACATGTTTTATAGGTGTTATACATTTTATTAAAATGTCGGTGGATCTTAGTTCTTGCCTTACAGATTTATGGGTTAAGCTGAGGAAGAAAAAACCCAAAGAAAATAAATGAGAAGGAAGGACAAGTAAGAAATAAAATAAACATAACTTAAAGGGGAAAAAATATAAAAAGAAGAAAACTTAGAGGAGGAAATAATTGGGTAACAAGTCATGTTGGCGGTTCATTGCTACCTTTTCTTTATTAAAATTATCAATTGTAGTGGTAAGAGAAACCCAGAGAGGTACAGCTTTCTCCTCTGAAGAAGTTGTGGATTCATGGAGTGATAACAAATTAAGAAAGACCTTTAAATCTCAGACATACATTGCTTGGAAAAATGTTCTGTTAATTTATTTGGTTTTTCTATTTATATTGCTCATTTCTTTTGGTTTTCTGGCACATTAAATATGAAACAGGATCAGCTCTTTGTAAAGTTTTAATATTATCAAACTTTTAGGCCAATAGAAATATGGGCAGGAAAGGAAGAAAAGCAAAAGACAAAAATCACACAATTATATATCTAGCCATTAACAGACATTCTTGAAGTAAAATTAGTTTAATATGCCGCATGCTATGTTATTAATACAATTGTAAAATGTTGCCCAGAATTTGAAAATCACAAATAATTTCATAGTTTATGGAATTACAACTTCATTACTTTCAAGTACATTGATTCATCAATTCCACAAATATTCAGGAAATCTTTCTGATCCAACCTCATCCCATAGAATCTAAATTAATGCTTATTTTACATATTTCTCATAAGTTCTTTTATTAAGTGTGTAGTTGTCATTTATTTTTTAAAAAGCAAATCTTTAAGACTGGCATGGAGCTCTAAAAATTTCAGTACAAATTTTCTATCTTCAAAAAAAAAATCTAAGTTGACTTTAACTCAGGACATCAAAAAAAAAAAAAAAAAAAAAAACCAACCAGAAATGGAAGAAGTTTTAATCCCCTTCCTTGGGAATTTATTTCCTGGTAGCCCACTGATCAGAGACATTCTCAAAGTTTCAGTCCCACCTTTACTGAGATCTGTTTTGTAAACCTATGAATGATTTTTGGAGGAACAGTATAATTGCCAGTGTGGAGCAGCTGACTTCCAGTCCTTAATTTTGACCTTTCAAAAGATAGATCTAGAAAAATTTTTTATAACACAAATCCATGGGATGAATTTCTCTTAATGTTTAGATGGTTGAATTCTCACCAAAGTTATAATAATCTAAAAAAATAAGTCTTGCTATTCTCTCCCTTGATTTGTTTTTTGACAGGGTCTTAGTGGAACAGGGCATTTTGTCTGGTGTGTCAGCCAGAGTTCATGTATTTGTATCTGGATTACTTAGACCAGGACTAACCTGAGTAAGGGAAAGTGGAGTAACAGAACTAGACAGCTGAGTTCAACTGGAAACCTAAGACCATAGTTTAAGGCACAAAAGTTAAGAGAGCTAAGGAAACTGTAGCACCCATTAGAGCAATGTTGCCTAGATGGGTGGCACAGACATTATACACTGGAAAACAATGTAAATGATCTATGAATGGCACCTTTCAGAGTCCATCCATAAAGATCAAATTAAGATTGGGAGGATTGATCTGACATTCCAGCCTTTCTGTTCAGCTGGACGAAAGCATGAGAAGTGACGGAATATCATTCTTACCTTCCCCGCGCCCCATTTTCCCTCCCAATGTGAAGAAGTCAAGGCTGCAGTTCATGGCTAATGACACAATAGGCAACTCCATACATCAATTATCTTCTGCTTAAACCAGTGGCTTCCCCCCAAAACAAAGAGCAGCAAATCACAACAGCTGATTGCTGTTACGCTCAAGAAGATCTCATTGTAAAATGCAAAGTTGTTATTACAGTCCTTGGATTGAGCTACAACACGTAAGTAATAGATCCTGAAGAACTGGTAGGGGAGAAAGCAGGTAAGGATGATGCCTATGAAAAATAGGTTCTTCAGCTGAGCCCAGAACTCCTGGTGGGAGAGAAAGGAGTGGTGGAGTTTCCGCATCATGGACATAATGATGAAGACCTGAAAGACCAAGAGCATCACCGCAGCGGCTATGACCAGGATGACTATCATGTAGTTGATGACTTGCACATATGGGTAGACAAGTTCTTTATGGAATTTAAAACAGTGCTGGTCATTGTAGTCCTCCTTATTTCCATAATGGGAAAAGACCACAGGCACAACGATGACAATCACCAAAAGCCACATGCCAGCACTGGCGGCAACAGCATGTAGTTTCCTGTAGAATTCCACCTTGTCCTTGCGTTTGAAGAAGATGAGGTACCGGATGATCAGGATAACCACATAGAAGAGGAAAGTAAGGTACATGTGGATGTGCAACATGGCACTCACGAGTCTGCAGAGGGTCAGGCCAAATATCCATGTTTTCTGGATGAGGTAGGACAGACGGAAAGGCACAGTCAGCAGGAACACCCCGTGGACCACCACCAGGTTAATGACAGCAGTGGTGGTCACAGAGCGGGTGTTCATCTTCACGAGCAAGAACAGAATGGAGACGACTCCTATCAGTCCTCCAATGAGCACGACGAAGTACAAACTGGTTAGGTGGGGCGTTAGGATAGGGTGGCAGGAGGAATTCCAGGAGACATTGCTGCCAGCCATCCTGCAGACATTGCCTGGAAGACCAGAAGCACCAGTGTATTCGGCAAGCTCTCACACTTGTTCAGAGCTCATTCCAAGTGCTGACACGCGGCTTTGTAATTTATACTTTCACATGGCATCAACTCCGTATGCTTTGAGTGCAAAGATTATAACCAAGTGTGGTGGCACACACTGTAATCCCAGCACTCCGAGAAGATAAAGCAGGAGGATCCCAAGTTCAAGGCCAGCCTGGGCACTGCACAATTCAGCAACTTAATGAGACCCTGTCTCAAAATAAAAAAGGGTTAGGACGTAGCTCAGTGGAAAGGTCCTGGGTTTGATCCTGAGTACCAGACACACACACACACACATACACACACACACACATATGCACATGCACAGACACACACAAACACAGACACACTCACATAAGAATCGAGGTATTTCCTTTGCCTGTTTCCATACCCCTAGACCTAAACCACACTAAGCTCTCATGTTAATCTATTTCCTGTTGATATTTACATAATATCACTGACTGAGTAACTTTATAAAAAAAGTTTACTTTGGTTCACAGTTGTAAAAGTACCAAGCAAACGTGACACACTAGATGGTGGCCTTTCTGCTGGCTGAGTAACAAAGAGGCTCAGAGCATCACGCAGCGAGGGACCAAAAGGGTCTGTGTAGGTCAGTGTTTTGTTCTGGCCACTCTCCTTTTAGTAAAGCCAGTAGAATTTAGTCACAAAGATTCTACTCTAAGGACTACCTAATCCTAATCCCCTCCAGAAGACTCCAACTCTAGGCACCATAGCTGGATTAAATTTCTACCCTCCCCTTGCCTCACCATGTGGATTAAATTGCAACATGCGAAACCTTATCCAGCACACAGTGAAGCCTTATCCGCAGAGCCTATTGATTTGTAACCTTTAATAGGAATAAAAACCTACTCTTCATCTCCAAGAAAGCAATTTGCACAACTCTTCAGAAGATCACAAGCCATCTGGAGTTGAAACACAAGTACTAGTACCACTTTATCTGCTGGAAATCACTGAGAGATGGATGGAAAGATGAACAGATGCATGAAGTGATGAAAAATACATTCCTAGGTGTGATCTCATTCTCCAAGTTCTTCTAACTTGCTAACAAATCACCCAATAATAGTCACAATTACTATAGGGTACTGGTTAATTTCGTCAAAATCTCAGTGAAATCAAAGCTGCAGCAAATAATAGGAGCTTCAGTTGAACTTCTCATGATAGTTTCATCAAAAAGAAAGGCGTTGGCTGAGTTCTTCCTGGATCCCTACTAAAAATGTGGCAGGTCTCTCAGTTCTCCTCTCCCTTATCTTCAAATGCCTTGAAAAGTCATTTCTCCTCTGAACTCCTGAAATGTCCATTCTCCAAATAATCAGCCTCTCATACTTAATATTCTAACTCATTACGTATTATTAAAGATTCATAAATCTTTTTTATTTCATTAAAGCATGTCACACTTCCTAGTTAAGTCTCTGCAGTGGCTTCTCACTGCTTTCAAGATAAAGATCCCTGGCCCTCGCATGTCTAGGGGTGGTCTGGGTTACAGTGGAAAAGTCTGATCCTCTTTCACAAATGTTCTCATGAGGTATGGTGGAAACTATGGCGAATGTTGCTGCCGAGCGCCAGCCAATGGAAAGCAGGCTTGTAAAAACACGATGGTGCCTCCTCATCGACCTTATTCCCCAGATCTAGCACAAAGTGACTCTTGGCTCTTGCCCAAAGCCAAAATGATCAAGAAAGAGAAACATTTTGAATCAATTCAGGACATCAAGGCGGCCGTAACTGTGTCACTAAAGACACAAAAGGGGACTCCAGAAATGCTTTGGAAAGTGGCGAGCAGTATGAGACAAATGTGTCCAAAGAAGAGAGAGTATACTGAAAGGGATTAATAGCAATGTGTCTTTCACTGTAATTGTTTTTTAAAGTCTTTAAATATTTACTTTATTTATAGCAGAATACACACAACATGCACAGTATCTTTTACTGTAATGTATTTTAAAATTTTTAAAATATGCACTGCATTTATGTCAGAATGCACGCACAACACATACATATGATACAAACTAAACACATAGATATATCTTTGCTAATGAAATCTCAAGAGTGGAGAAGCCATTAAGGAAAACTACCTAAAAATGCTTTATAGAGGGATAGAAATTTATAAAAAATTGAAAAACATTACAAAATAGAAGATTCCGGCCTCAAATTTCACTATATAGTTATATGATTTCTTTCTCTAGATTTGGCAAAATTAACCCGAGAGAGAGACAAAGCAGATCACTGCAGCCTAGGGCCTTTGAGACCATGTTGTGGGAGAAAGGACTGGCTTTAAAGCCTGGAAAATTTTTGTCATTGAGCTAATATTGTGGTTACTTTTCAAGGTCCATCTAACTGTACAGCTAAAATTGGTGAATTTCCTTGCATATTCTCATACCACACTAAAAACTTTTTCATAAATAATACTGGGGATCAGGGATGTATCTCAATGGTAGTGCCAGGCATGCAGGAGGCCCTGAGTCCCTTCCCTAGTACTATAAAAATAATAACAACAACAACTTAATCCTATAAAGCCCATGCTTTCATGCACATGGAATACAATTTACAAAAGTTGTGACCTATGTAACTGGGTATTTTCTTATTGGTTCTACCTCATAGTACACGTGCCTTCTGTGATGTACACTCTCTCTACTTACCTTTCATTTTCCCTGTAGAAATGTAGTTCCATCAAGTAGAAATTATCTTGAGTTCACATCTGAGTCATGAGTGAATATGTCACCATGAGTTCTGCTCACCACATCCTTTGGCTATTGGCCTAGTACAGTTGGTTTCTGAAAAAAAAAAAGAAAAACCAACAGCATATTCCTTGCCTTAAGCTTTCTTTGTTTACTGCAAACTGCCACAATCTCTCTCTTCCAGATATCAGAAACACATGTCAATTGTTATGTGCCAGGGCTCTATTGCGTGCTCGCTGGTAGATGTCTTATTTAATTTAATCTTCATGGGAGTCCTATGGATTATGTAAAGTAGTATTTCTCTGAATTTTAGATGATGAAGCTGAATCCTAGACCAAAGAAGTTAGTTAGAGAAGGTTTCCAGTGTCACACACACGTTCCCACACTTGTGTGGTGCACAAACACACTCGCGCACAGGCTGAACTCCTTATTGAGCATCATGAAGAATCACTGTGACTGTCCTAAGGCCACATTTCTGCATCAGAAACAGAAAGGAGGCCATGAATTTGTGTATGTATGTGTGTGTGGGGGGGTGCTCCTGGGGCTCCAACCCAGGGCTTTGTGCATGCTGGCCAAGTACTCTATCACTAAGCTATTTTATGCTAGTCCTATGCTAATCCATCTTGAAAGCTGCTTTCCCAATAGAACCTGGATTTCAAATAGAGATAACTTATTACACACAACTTGAGCCAGAAATAATATCAAATGCAAATGATACACAGGCTTATTGAAAGACAAAAGTTGTTGCCTAATTAAATAAATAGGATCAACTACACGGTGTTTATAAACGATGTATTTTAAGTATAAGAATCATAATAAAATGACACGTTCTTTATGAAATGTATGAAATCCTTGTTATTACTACTAACAATTCATTTTTAAGATCTACTTTTTGATGCACTTGAACCTTTCTTGATTTAGTGTTCATATTTTATATTTTTTCTAACCTTTTCCTTGCAATGTTTGTGGTTATTACTTTTTAAATATGTATTTTGTAAACAAAAATAACTGTTATCTTTCCCTTATAATGCTACAGGTTCAGAACACCTTCATTCCATTTACTTCACCCCTCTAGTTTACTGTTTTGTGCATTTTAATTCTCCCTATACGTTAAACCCCACACGTTATTATTAGTTAATGTCTTATACAGTTAGTGTTTGAACTTTAGTCGTTTCTATTTTCCACTTAAGGTCTTTATTCTTTGCTCTTTGATTTCTTCCTATCTTTCTATTTTTATATCCAGGAAAATATTTCTTTTGCTGAAGAACTCAATTTAATATTTCCCTTAGTACAAATTTCTGGGTTTTACCATCTCATATATGTTTTTAAAATTATTTTTATTTCATCTTAACTTTTAGGATATAAAAACTATTGGTACTGCTTTTATTAATATTATATTTCCTTTGTTTTAGTTTGTTAAAGTATTACTTCATTTTCATATGCTTTGGATTTGGTTTAGCTTTATACTTGTGTATTTCTAACTTTTTTTCTCTAATCTGCTGAGAGCGAGTTTTCTTAAATTTCTGAGTGAAAGTCTGTGATAGCTTATACCTAGATGCTCCCCTAAAGCCCCATGAGCTCGTAGGTGGGACTTTTCAGAGCTGGCTTGATCTAGACTGTGTGAATATGGATTAAGGGTTGTGATCATTGAATTAGTCCACTGTCTGGTTTAAAGTGGTTCTGGGTTTGGAGGACACCAACCAATAGGCTTGTAGCCTAGAATGAATATAAAGAGACATAAAGAGGCTTCCTGCCTCCTGCCTGTCCTGCCCTGAATTGTTTCTCCACTGTGATGCCCCTGGCCATACCACCCTGCCTAGGAGCCAGCTAACTGTGGACTGAAACTTCTGCCATCTGTGAGCTAAAATAAGCCTTTCCTCCTTTGACTTGTGAGTGTCAGGTATTTTGTTCCAGCAACAAAAATGTAACTAAAAGAGTTCCCTTACCCATTTCAGGAAATTCTCCACACTGTTCCTGCAAATACGGTATTGTCTCAATCCCTCCTCTCAGAGTTCAGCTACCTTCATGCTAGACATTCCCCACTTGTCTCTACTTTGTGCTGAACTCTATATGCATTTTCATCTCTGTGCTGCCTTTTAGACATTTTCAACTGTTTTTATTCAATACACTTATCTTTGGTCATGCCTAATCTGCTGTGGCACCAGCTAATGTGCTAATAATGCCAGACAGGAAGTGCTTTCAGTTCTAGAATGTATAACTGCTTTGTTTTATAAATTCTACTTTGCCCATGCATTTTCTCCAATTTCTTAAAATCGTTGATCATACTCACTTTCAAAGGCCTGTCAGTAGGATTTGTGGACGTATTTCTACATTTTTTTCTCTCTTAGTTTTTTATTATATTGTAGCAGAAGATGCTCCATGCCCCCAGCCAATATACTTCAGCTTGTCAGTTGCCCAGGTAATAGTTCTGGTTAAAGTTCCTGTTACTTTTGTTCCTCAGACACGGCTGGTCACTGTGAGTCATAGCTGTCACACTGATGCATATTGTGAGAACCCATCCCCAGTCGACAAACCATCCTGCCTCTGTACTTCCTGCTTGCTTATCCCACATAAGTCCTAGACCACCAAAGATCAGGGCCCCATATTTTGGGAATGATCCTGATCAGTGCCCATCAGCGTAAATAAATCTGCCTCCAAATCCTGGATGCCATTAAGGCGTTTCTGCTTGCTGTTGCAGTATGATCTTAGCTTTTAGCATTTCTAGTACTTTGCTTCTAAGTTGTGGATATTTCTGAGGTTTTGTTCATACTGTAGTTTCCAAATGATGCTCTTCCTCCACAGAAGGGTTACCCTTTCCTTCAATATATTCAGATTATTTGTAGTCAAGGCTCATTGGTATTTCTAGTAAGGCTGTTTGTACTTTTGGGTCTCCTTAGGCCTTCTTTATTTGCAACTACTGCCAAAATTATTATGCTTAACCCCTTTTTCTGGTAAATTTGGACTAAGCTCTGACCTTGACTTACAAACTGGTGATAACTCCTCTGTGGTTTTCAAGCTTAAAATTTTAATCTCCTACCACCCAAACCTCAGAATTCACCACAATGTTCTTATACACTGGTGAAGAACACAAATTCTCAGCCCTAAATTGGAAAATGCCACTACAATAAAAGCACGTGCTTGTCTCAGCCCATCTGTTAGAGCTTTTCTGTCCTCTGGGGTCTTGGCCTCTTTGCTCATTGCCTCTAAGATACTTTGCTGTCTTCAAATAAATAACTTCTCTATTGTGCTTTACCTGGATTTTTAGACCGTTCTTGGTGAAAGCTCTGATAAGCTGGTAACCATTCTGTCTCATGAAGATTCAGAAGTTAATGCAATTTTTAAAGTTTTAGTAATGCAATAAACCCATATAGTCTTGAAATCAATTGAATTCAACAGAAGAGAAAGGTAACATCCTTTTAAACATGGAAAGATTAGTTCTCCAACTTTCAAATTTTTTCCATTATGAAATAAGTAAGTTATTGTGACGGGCTTTGTCAATTTTGAAGTGCATTATCTAATTCCTGCTTCCAGCAGGCACAACCCACCACCTCTCATCGTTCTTTCAGCCTGGGTTACGGTGTTCTTATTCCAGTGCTGCAATGCCCCGGATTCTTCATCTTTGTGCCATAGAACCATTACTTCTCGTGAGCCCCATAATCTATCCATCTCCTCATCCTTCAGACCTCAATCTATGTCTAGTACCCTACGGAACCTTTCTTTCACACTGCACTAGTTCAGGTCAGCCTGACCCTCTCAGAATTCTATGACTGTGATTAAATATTTACTTGTGTAAATGGTACTGGGTGCTGGCACCTCTCTAACCTTACCTTCAGGTTATAAATTCTATGACAACCAGAACTGAGTGTGTTTTTATCCTTTTTTATACTTGTATCCATGTCAGTATCACACAGAAAAATGATCCCTCAGTATTAAGTAGAGTACCTAAATGCCCATCCAAGAACACAGTGCTTTATTTCAGTTCTCACTTCTGCTGCTCTTTGCAATGTTATTATAGGAAAATTACTTAATATTCATGAGCCATACTTATCTCACCTTAAATGCAATCTCTACCTAGCTTGTGCAGTCATTATGAGACAATTTAGATACTGTATGCAAAATATAAAATAATATATAACACCATCATTCATAACTAATACTAATTACTCAGTGAAATAAAGAATAAACACAAAGTCTGGATTTATTTACTTTCCAGAAATATCTTAAATGTCCTCTTTTGGCTACAAAAGTTCTCTACTCTCTGCTTTTCCGAGAAGAACAGAACAATGGCTCAACATGACTAAAACAACCAGCAGAGGTGCTAATCACAGTGACACCTTCCTGTGGTTCTCCCTGATGTACCTTGCCCGTGTGCTAGGACAAGTGCCAGGGATTATGGTGACGTCACAATTATCCCCAGGGTCTGAAACAACTTCCCACCCTGAAACCTAGGACCCAAGTTGTTTACAGTGGCATTCCTTGCCAGACAACATGCAAATAAAAGCAGCCTTAGCCGCAGCTACAGGCCACTGAGCTCACCAAGCTTAAGAATCTGACCTGTCACTCATTCTTGACTTGCCACCTGGCGTCTGCTCAAGCTCCTCCCCTGACCTGACACACTTTGGCTCTTCGCCAGCAACCCCTGACTCAGGTTCCATTCCTCTAACCTCAGGATTGAGCTTTTCCCGAGGAAATCCCTGCTGATATTCCCCCTAAACCTGACTTTGCAGTCTGATTTCCCTCCTAGAGCACGCCCTCCTCAAGTCCCAGCTCCCACCCTCCTGCTTGCTCCTTTTGCTGGGCTGTAGTACCACCTCAAGTCTGGAACCACCTAACATGTCCCAATCAGAAAGGATTTAGTCTGAAACCACCTACCCTCTCCCAATCAGAAAGGACTTATACACAACTCAGGAGAGTCTATAAAGACCATTTACTGTTACAAAACTAGCCTTGACTTGTCCAGTTCTAACAAAGTGTGTTACTCTAATCCTTGGCCACAGTTCTACTTCTGTGACCCCCTGGTTTTGCTAGTTACCTGTACCGGCTCATCATCTTCCTTATAAACTAATCCTGATGGCCAAGCTGGCTGATCTCACCTGACTTTGAACACCTGTCCTTAGGTGGGTCTTGAGAGGTTGTTTTAATGCTGCCATTTTGTCTGGCTGGACCCAGAACATTGAGCATCCCTTCTGCTGTTTTTTATACTATGCCTTGCCCACTGTTAATCAGGACACTTTGCAGGACTCCTGGCCTCAAATTGCAGCTTTTCCGTTCTGCGCCTGGCACCTCTAAACTGTGCCTGCTCTCTCTCAACCTGCCTGTAGGGGGGCGCATTCTCCTTTCACATCACTAGCAGGGAGCCAGGATTTGAATGGACTCAGTAACACAATGATCAAACAAGAGATGTTTAAAAAGTTTGTTCTGCTTAAAGTGTGTACCATTTCAAAAAGAAATCTCTTCTTCTCGACCACTTACCACAAGGCATTTATTCTTATCTTCCTTTTTTGTGGAAATTAAACACACTTGTTAATTGTTGCGTATTACTATGACAGAATGAGATTAATCTGGGTATATAGCACATTTTGCTTATTTCATCCTCGCTGTACCCCTCTGCCTTTCCTCACCACTTCCCATTCCCTTCCTCACCTCTAAAAGTCTACCTCAATTTCATGTCATTCCTACTTTTATTAATTGATCAATCATTTGAAGGAAAACACACAAAAGTTAACTTTCTGAGACTGACATTGCAAATAAGACAATGGCCTCCAGTTCCATTCACTAACTGCAAATGACATGATTTCCTTCTTCTTTATGATGGAATAATATTCCGTTGTGCATGTATGCTACATTTGCTTGATCCATTCGTTTACTGATAAGCATCTAAGCTGTTTCCACAGCTCAGCTATCGTGAACTGCACTGATATAAACGTGGGTTATGCATGTGTCTCTACAGTATCGTGTATTCTTTTGGGAAAATACCAGTGATTGCTATAGCTGGGCCATACAGATTTCTATTTTAAATTTTTTGAGGAATCTCATATGAATTTCAGTGGTGCTTGTTCTAGTAGTTCACACCTTCATTGATAGTACAAGAGGGTTTCTCTTCCTCCTGCATCTTTGCAGGTATTAACTGCATTTTGTAATCTTGATGTTAGTAATTCTGAGTGCAGTGAGAGCGAAGCTGAATGTAGTCTTGACTTGAATTTCCCTAGTGACTAAAGATGTTGAACATTTTTTTCACATATTAATTGCCATTTGTACTTCTTTTGAAAAGTATCTAATTCAACACGTTTTCCCATTTGTTGATTACACTATTTGTTTTGGGGGCATTGATGTTTTGAGTTCTTTATATGTTCTAGGTATTAATCCTCTATCAGAAGACTTAATTGTTTTCTTGGAGACAACTTCATCCTATGTAACAAACAGTCAACATCCAAAATAATTCACCGGCTTTCACAAGCTAAGCAAAGAGTAGAATAGGGCAATTGAAGGAAGAAAATAAAGAAATAAAATCCCTTGAGATCCCAGGCAATAAGTGAGGTCAGATAAGGATTAGGGCCCAATTGTTTCCAAGAGAGAAAAAAATCCATTTATTCAAGAACTATCACTGCATATTGAATATGCCTCTAGGGATTGCTGGGACTTTTTAATAAGTTGACATGAAATTTTTCTCTGCTCTTTCTTTTCTTTCTTCAACGGATAATTCACTCTTCCATGTGCATGAATGAGCTTGCCCAATGCCACGCCAGTAGAACTGGGCAGTGACTATCACACATGTTAGAAGTAGCCTATTCTCTGATCTACCAAGACAGGCAAGCATGTGAGACCAATAATATTATTTTTCAGTATCACATGAAAGAACTGCATTCTCCAAGTTGGAAGTTGAAGCATTGAAATCTGCAGGCAATTTTCATTTGAGTTTGGTTTTACTGGTGTCTTATTAATCTAATAATTCAAATATCTTTGTACAGTGGTTTCTTTCAGTGGTAATTAATAACAGCATCAATTCAACTAAAGTAAACATATTTGTTTGAACCTAAGCTTTTAAAAATTTCCCACTCTATTACCTTATGTGTCTGTTAGACTTGGATGCCCACAAAGAATAGAAGAAATTTCAACTTTCTCCACAAAAATAGAACATTCAAAGTTTAAAATCCTTGGGAGGAAATATCTTCATGACAAAAAATATTTGACCACACACCAAAATAATAAATGCTGTTTAGAAATGCGTTCAGTGTCTCACTTCAGAATAACGGCTTGGGAATGAGAACACGGCACAATGTCTGAGAATGCAGACATTGAAGTGCTGAGAAGTGATGGCTGGCTGAGGCTGCAACAGCCAGGCCTGAAACACAAGCTCTGCAGCCAGGATCTGGGGACCTAGAACAACTGAGCCAGTACACACAGCCACAAGCTCAAGGACACATAGAGCTGATGGCTTTGACGTATGTTACATGTAGATTTTGCCAATTTCAGTTAAGCAAATGCTGTCTTATTAAATGAAAGGGCTCTGTTTCTTTTCCTGAATGTCAAGTTCAGATAGTACGTGTTTAGATTTCTTAAAAGTTGGAGTTTTGAAATTTTCCCTCAGGGCACAGATACTTTGAAGAGGAAAACCAAACAAAACATCAACAACAACAATAACAACAAAAAACGACCAAACCTAAAAGGCATCTAAGACAGCGTGTGTGTTTGAGACACAGTTATTATTTACAGATTCCACATCCAAATGCTGTAGGAAGAAAATGTATACCAGCCCGGAATTTAGTACATGGTGACAACTATTATACCTGCAATAATTCCATCAACTCATGAAACAAGAAAGAGAGAAAAAGACATGATGATGATGAGAGCGAGAGGGAGGAGGAAAAAGACAGAGAAAAGGGAAAGATCGACTGGAGAAAAGAATAAGGAGAAGGAAGAGGAAGGGTAAAATAAAAAGAACAGGGCAGGCTCTGAGGGTCCTAAATAGAACGCTGGGGCCACTCTGTGATGTATACCTGGGCTTAGATCTTTACAACAGGAAATGAGACAAATATCTTGATTACTGACACAGTTAAGTGTCTAATAGAATAGGTGGCCCACAAGGGCAGCTGCCCATGTAAGATCTGAAAGAAGAAAAGTGCTATCTTGTTCCCATGGAAGTGATCTATCACAAGTATGCGAAACCTGGAATTTCTTTTTAAAAAGCAACATTGACAACGTGGATTTGTTGCTGCTATTTTGATATCTCCTTCATATATCTTGATTGTATTTTCTCTTGCTAAAATGGTCTATCCTCTTCAAATGCTCTTACATATGCTTGAAGAACAGACTCAGATTCTGTTCCCTTCAAGAGCCCTGGGTGGTCTCCATAGATGATCTCAGCTGCTTTCTTGAAATGATATATGTACGTTCTCATTTCTTTCTGCACTTTCTTTAATTCCTCTGTTTTAAGTCTACATTTTAGTCATTTGCGAGCTTGTTCATAACTTTAAATTCATTTCAACATTAGATTTTCTTTTATTGTGGCTACAAGTTGTTCACCAAATGGGTTAAACATGGTATATAAACCCCCTGAGCTAATAGACCTTCCTGTGATGGTGCCATGTGAATCTAGATCACCACCTGGTGTCAGGATCCAGGCGTAAACTGTGCGCCCCAGGCAGTCTCTCCCAAGGTAGCATGGCTGCCTCTCTGGCTAGCCCTAGGCTGCCTTCTGGACAAGGGTCCCTGCTCTAGCTCCATGAATGGCACCAGACGGCCAGCATGAAGTCTGGCCGCAAACTCCAGTTTTTATCTGTCCTCCTTCGTCCTCCTACTTGCAACCACGTCATTTTATCCCTTGGCAATCTGGCTTCACTCTGCATAGCAAGGCGCACTTCTCACAGCTGCCTTTCTTCATCCTCATCCTGCCGCCCGATGCACGCTTCATGCCTGGAATGTCCTCTTTTATACTTCCGGTGGTCTCTTCTCTTTCCTCACATTAAATGCACAGGTAGGTACCTAGACTGGTGTCCAAATTGCATCCTAAATTTACCTCAATTCTCTTGTTTAAACTTTTCCTGGCCTCCCACTGTCTGCATGTATCCTCTATTCAGCCTGTCATTTGAGATCAGGGCTCACTGGCTTTCGCTACCACTGATGCACCAGCGCTCTCCCCTCCTGCTTGTATGATTTCTTATTTTCTCTAACCTCAGTCCACACACAGGATGGTTCTTTGGGTTTTTCTAAGGCTGGCTTGTGGTGATTTCTTTATGTCTGGCCAGTTCCTGTCCTAGGCCTTGCACACAGCCCTGCATGGGCCTTGGTAGTTATTGCATGTGAACCAAGGACTGCTCGGAGGTCAGACATGAGACGTGGAGGTGGTTTCTCTGGCCCTGTAATAAAGAATCTATGGTAGACCCAGTTTCAGTCTGCAAATTGGGAGTTCTACAATATTTGTAGACTCCTACAAAACAAGAAAGCAATTCACATCCTTATGAATGTGCACACTTTAGTTAGCAGGATCGCTCTATACTGAACAGAAGAGAAACTACAATCTACTTTAGGATTTCTCATTTCATTTATTAAACAAATAATGTCCTCTTACATGTTTATTGTGCATTAGGTAAAGAAGAGTCTGAAATGAATAAAATACATTAAATCCCCTGCAATTAAATCCCCTGTTTAGTAGGGGAAAAAGAGCTACATGAATTTTTTTTTTTTTACCTTTTGAAAAATATTTATTGAGTATAAATAAATGTCCTATACATTAAATATCAAGAAATAGTTGTTATTGATTACAAGTCAGACTGTAATACTGAAGAAAGCATAGAATTAAAATACCCACTCATGATACAGTAGGGACAATTCCATTCCAATACTGGACACAGCAATTTGTTCACAACACACCACAAGACCTATCAAAATTCCATCATTAAGCCACCTATAATTCCACAATAGAAAATGGTATTGAAACATAATATGAATAGTCTCAAAAATCTCATCTTTATATTATCAATCTATCAAGGACACAATGAAACTGTAGAGTTATACTGTCGTAGAACTTACTAAAGATTCTTGTCTCCTTGATTTTACTTCAGTTATTAATGAATGAAAACAAGCAAAGCCCAAGGTTCTTTTACATTAGTCTTTCATAAAACAAAAAGAATCAGATTTTAGTATAAAGAAAGCTTCCCCCAAGCAATGAGTTTCTTAATGGAAAAAAAAGGAAGAACTGCATAATTAACCTTTCCTTCAAAGAAAGGAAAAAAAGAAAATCTGTTGCAAATTTGGAAATATTTCCTAGTCCCACAATATGTGTTTATTTTACATGATGTACTTGAGTGATGCAAGTCTATGAAGCAGGGATCTGTGGCAATCCAAATTCATCCACCAGGACTCCATCCTTGTTTTTAGTGTCAACGGGAACACCTTCTGGTATTGCAGGTGCAGATGCTGCTTCATCCAAGTAAGAACTATCTTCATCAGCCAGAAGCTCGTCACCCAATGCATCCAACTCTGCTTCTAGGTCATCTTCATCTAGTTCTGGGGTGCCATAACTGTGGCTCAGTGCTTCTTGAATTTCATTTGCATCTTCCATCATATCCTCTAGTTGGTCTTGTAAATCCTCAATCTGGTCGATTTTCACTTCCTTGTATGCTTTCTTCATTTCCTTTACTCCCTGTTTCATAGCATCCACCGTGGTCTTGGTGTCCTTCAGTGACTGGATGGTATAGTTGGCTTGTTCCATGTTGAAGGACTGTTGGGCAAGGTTGTCCCGCTGCTGTTCATACATCCGCTTTTGTTTTAAAACTCGCAAGGCTTTCTGCTTGACCATATTCTTTGCGGGACCCTCTCTCATCTTCTTGATTTGATCCTTGTACTTCACTAGCTCAGCATCCAGCCGGGAAATCTTCTTATCTATTGATTCTGCCCTGCTGTCCACCGTGCCAATGCAGTCGGTCAGGCTGGGCGGTGGAGCCTTGGGTTTCGCTTTCCCGAAAAATCGGTTCATCCTGGACGACGAGGAAGAAACCCAAACACTGAAGGGAAAACTACATGAATTTTTTATAGGAATTTCTACAGTCACATAAAAATTGCTACAAATTAGGAAGGGTAAGAGTTAAAGTAGTCTATAATAAAACTACCAAAATGGATTAACAAACGCTTGGATGCAGCTATGTAACATGCACTGGATTCTTTCTTTTTTTCTTTCAGTGCTGGGGGATTGAATCCAGGGAGTTACACCTGCTAAACAAGTGCTTACCATTGAGTTCCATCCCTACCCTCTGTACAGGGTCTTGAAGGATGCACTGTCTCTGGAAGTGGAGAGGAGGAAGTAAGCCCTGCAGGACAGGACAAGCATCTGGGCAAAGCCTTAGACACATGCTCAGGAATTACCAACCATCTAATGTGCCTGGGTCAGAAGTTAAATGAGCAGAACAAAGCTGATGTCTGTAGATGAGGCTTAGCAAATACACACACTCTGTCGCCACCCCAAGGGTTTCTTAATTTATCCTGAAAATTATGAGATGCAGAGAATTATATCAAGGCGTAAATTACTATTTCAATTTCAAAAGCTTATTTTGGCAACTGAATGAAGAGTTGGAGGAGGGTAAGGCCCCCAAAAGGTGGTATCATTGGCTGGCTATTAAGTTGATCAGGCTGAAATGGTATAAGGAAGAGGACTTCTGGGAAGATGGTGACCAGGTGAACAGCAAAGGAGCGATCCTCCTTGATAAACACCACCAGCTCGAGACAGACTTGGCGAGCATGAATGCCGGGACCTCGGCTGGGAAGTTCAAACTGAACGTGTTTCTCTGAGCTGCCAGGGGAGATGCGGTAGGGTGGCCCAAATTGCTGTGGCGAGACATGAGAAAGCCCCGAATGCTGGGCACCAGAGACGCACTGCGCAGGGAGGGGGCTTGGCTGGGTCCGAGCGCCCTGGGGGCACAGCCAGCTCGATCCCTCCCGCCTCCCGAACCCACACAGCTTTCCAGCAACTCCCGTCAGAAATCGGCTTTTTAGCAGCGGCAATGCTGGGCGGTCTTGGATCTCGTGCACATCGCACGGGCTATGCAGCCAAGGCCCTCAGTGCCCTGCAGTCCATGCAAGGAGCACAGAGGAGCGGAGCATCCTGCTCCCTCCCCCAGACCCGGAGAGCGCGAGGAAACAGAAGTGGCAGCGAGCAGCGGATCACGAGCATAGCACAAACAACTGGCACTTTGGAACTTTCCTGCATGCAGGGACTCCGAACACTGGTGAGCTATCTGCGCTCGCAACCAGATCACTGAGTGGAGGAGGAGATCCGTCCCTATACCTGCAGGGAACCCTGGAGGGCGGGGGAGCAGACTTACACACCACACCCAGGTCTCTGGGGAGGGGGTAGCAAACCAGCATCTGAACAGCCTTTTAAGTGGAACTCTCAGCAGAAAGCTCAAGGGACATTCTCCCAAAGAGAAGGAGTCATTGGAGCAGCCTCGGCAGCAGACCTTTGCCTGGTGAACTGCCTGGGTAATTTATTGCTCAATATTTTGAATCTGATACCCAAAACTGGGAAGACAGAAGAACAAAACACAGTCTAAGAACTCAACCCCAACCAGAACAAGTCCTGAATGCGAGGATACAGGGGAACTAGGAAGCCACATACCTGCAAGTTATGAAACGATTGCATCCAAAATGAAACAACTCCAACAGGCCATAAAAGAGCTTAAAGCAGAAATAAGCCACATACCCGCAATGATCTCTCAGACAAAAAATGAACTGAAAACTATAATGGAAGAAATATTCCGTACACATAGAGAAGAAATACATAAAAGATTAGAAGAAAATAGGAAACAAATGGAAACATTCCAAGAGCAATTTAGAAATGAATTACCAAGAATGAAACAGGTCCAAAGAGATTGCCAGGATTTGAAAACTTCCATGGAAAGCTTGCAAAACTACTTAAATGAAACTGAAGATAGAATTTCAGACCTTGAAGACAGCATGGCAGCTTATGAGCGTGAAAGGAAGGATCTCATAAAATTATCAAAGACACAAGAAAAATTAATCCAGCAGCTGCAAGATGAGGTAAAGCGCAATAATCTTCGAGTAATAGGAGTGAGTGAAACAGCAGGAGACTGCAAAATCGATATAAAAAGAATATTTGCTGAAATAATAGCAGAAAATTTCCAAAACAAGGTAAAAGATACTGAAGTTCAGCTAATCGAGGCAAATAGAGCCCCAACGATCCATAACCAAAAGAAAAACACACACAGACACATAATAGCCAAGATCCCAGATATCTAGCAAAAGAACACAATATTAAAAGCTGCTAGAGAAATGAAACAGATCACCTATAAAGGAAAGCCCATCAGAATCACAGCAGACTTCTCAACGGAAACCATGAAATCAAGAAGAGCTTTGAGCGAGATATTACAGATTCTGAGACAAAACAACTTCCAACCCAGACTGATGTATCCTGCACAACTATCCCTCAAATTCAATGGAGAAATAAAATATTTCCACGACAAAGAGCAACTGAAGAACTTCATGAGTGCCAAACCAGCATTGCAAAAAGCACTAAAAGATATTTTAGAAAGAGAAAAAAGAGACCACAATCCCAAGAACAACGATAGAAATAACTCCCTAAACAGAACAAGTAAGTAAACAGCCAGCAAAAGAAGGAAAACAAAAACAAGTACATAACATGACTAGAATAGCCAACATATAACCATTATAACCATTAATGTAAATGGCCTCAATTCACAAGTCAAAAGGAAAAGATTGCAAGAGTGAATTCAGGAACGCAATACAATGATATGCTCTATACAGGAAACACATTTTACTCAAAAGGAAATCCACAGGTTTAAAGTTAAAGGTTGGAAAAAATTCTCCATGCAACAGGTCCCCAGAAAAAAGCAGGGGTAGCTATTATGTTTGCAAACAATGTAAACTTCAAACCAAAAACAATCAAAAGAGATAAAGAAGGGCATTA
>PVLD010014633.1:0-51608 GCA_004027595.1 Dinomys branickii | reverse complement strand
TTGAAGTTATGAGGCTTCCTGATTCCCTTGTTTCTTCCTCTTCAAAACTTGTTCTGGGTGGGGTTGAGTTTTGAGACTGCGTTTTGCTCCTCTGTTTTCCCATTTTTGGGTATCAGATTCAAAATGTGGAGCTATAAATTCCAAAGGCTGTTCAGCAGGCGGAGGTCAGCTGCAAAGGCTGCTCCAATGATTCCTTCTCGTTGGGAGAATGTCCCCTAAGCTTTCTGCTGAGAGTTCCACTTAAAAGGCTGTACAGATATTGGTTAGATACTCCCTACCTAGTGACCTGGGTGAGGTGTGTAAGACTGCTCCCCCATCCTCCCAGGGTTCCCTGCAGGTATAGGGATGGATCTCCTCCCCCACTCGGTGATCTGGTCGCGAGCGCCGATATCTCACCAGTTATTGGAGTCCCTGCAGGCATGAAGGTTCCAAGGTGCCAGTCTATCCTTTGGGGCTTTCTGCGTGGCCCGCCCAATGCGCACGAAACGTGAGACCGCTGGGCGTTGCCGCCGCCAGAGAGCCGATCTCTGTCGGGAGTCGCCGGAGAGCTGCGCCGGCTCGGGGGGCGGGAGGAATCGAGCTGTCTGTGTTCTCAGGGCGTTAGGACCCAAGCAAATCTTCCTCCTCGCTCTCGGCGTTTGGGGCCCACCGCGCGGCCCGCCCGACAGGCGCGAAACGTGGGATTGCCGGGCGTCTCCGCCGCTAACAAGCCGATCTCTGTTGGGAGTCGCCGGAGAGCTGCTGAATGTTGGATTTTGTCAAATGCTTTTTTCTGTGTCTATTGAGATGGTCATGTGACTTTTGTCCTTGCTTCTGTATATGTGGTGCATTACATTTATTGATTTGCATATGTTGAACCAACATGCATCCCTGGCAAGAATCCTACTTGGTCATGATGTACGATCTCTTTGATGATTTGCTGCATTGTTTGCCAGTATTTTAATGAGGATTTCTGCATCTATATTCATTAGTTTGGCCTCAGGAATGACTTTGGGGATACCCTTTCCTTGTCAATTTCATTAAAGAATTTGAGGACTATTAGTGTTAGATATTCTTTAAACTCCTTGTAAAATTTAGCAGTGAATCTGTTGGGACGTGGACATTTCCTGGTCAGTAGTTTTTTCATTTCTTTAATTTTATTGGCTGATGTTGGTTATTCATGATTTTTGTATCTTTTTTTCCACCTTTGGTAGTGTATATCTATCTAGGAATCTCTTCTGTGTTTCTCATTTAATATAGGAGTTTGAGATAAAGGACACGGCCCTGTTCCAGTGGCCAGAGGCTAGCTCAGCCTAAATTGCTCTGCATTTGAAAGTCGTGGCACCGGTACCCTCACCCTAATAGTGCTGCCTGCATTCAGCATTGATCTGGATCTGACTGCCTTCTTTATCTACCAGGGTGGTCAGGGACATGTCTTGGTTTGCATACTGCCTCCAAATTGTAGATTTTTGTTTTTTGACTTATTCTCCCCATCTGTACCTTTTGAAGGGAAAATTGAGAGTTATTATCGAGAGTTACCGCATTATCTTCTTGTTACTAATTTGACTATTTTTTTCCCTTTTGCTTGGCTGCTCATCCCAACAAGTGTATTCATTGTTTTTAACTTAGTAGTATGTTGGCTTCATTGTCTTTTCTTGAGTATCCTTGAGAAGTTTTTCATAATGCTGGCTTGCTTGTCATGAATTTCTTGACGGCTCCTTGTCAAGAAATACTTTATTTCTCTACCAGTTTTGAAGAAAAGTTTTACAGGATACATAAGCTGGAACTGGAAGTTGTTCACACCACTTTCTCCTGGCCTTTAAGGTTTGCATTGAAAGGTCATCTGTAATTTTAATGGGTTTACCTTTATGTGTGATTTGTTGCATTTCTGTAACAGCTTTAGGATTTTGTCTTTGTGACTGACTTCTGGTAATTTGGTATAATGTGGTACGGAGAGGTTCTTTTGGTAGTAGCCATTTAGGGTTCTGTATGGATCACTTATCTGTATGTTTCTTTCCCTATATTTGGAAAGTTTCTGCCATTACTTCTGTGAGTAAGTTTTTATGTCATTTGTATTGTTCTCTGATTTTTCACTTTTTTCAGTTACTCTTTGGTTACTATTCTCGCTGCTGTGGGATCCATTTATCTTTTCATTTTTTTTTTTTTGTTTCAAAGAGAAAAGAACAAAGACAGAGCAATACAAAAACAATAACAACAGCATAGAATTTCAAAAAAAGATGATAGGAAAGTAACAATGGTTCTTGTATTACATATTATTATCTTCAAAGTAGTTGCTCAGATTACCAGATATAGGCATGCAAGGTTGATCAAACATTAAACATTAACTGTTCCTTTCAGTAAGTCGATAGAAATTAGTAGTACAATTATCTTAGCTATCATGTGTATATGTATTTTTTCCCTTCCTTTCTTTTCTCTCTTACCTCATCCCAGTTGTTCTTTCCTTTTGAGCAGTTTCTACGCTAGGGAGAAAGTACGATGTTTACACATGTGGGTCTGATTTATTTCACTTGAGTATGGTCTTGAGTTGCTTCAATTTACCTATAAAAGCCTGGAATTAATCTTTCTTTATAGCTGAGTAATATTCCATTGTATAAAACTACCACATTTTTTCATCCATTCCTCAGTTGATGGGCATTTGAGTTATTTCCAAGATTTAGTATGACAAATTGTGCTACTATAAACATGGGTACACATATATCATTGTCATATGATGTTTTCAGTTCTGGAAAAATACCCAAAAGTTAAAAAAATAGATCCAGAAGTAGAATAGCTGGGTAGAATGGGACTTCTAATCCTAGTTTTGTGAGTGTCTTGGTTACTTTTTTCTCATTGCTGAGAGAAAATACCCAACGCCCAAAATGAAAGAAGGAAAGGTTTATTTAGCTTACAGTTTGTGGAAGTTTCAGTCCATACTTGGCTAGTTCTGAGGCAGAGTGACACATGGCAGAGGGCAAACTGTCCATGGTAGCAGAACACAGCAAAAACAACCAGCAAAAGGGAGGAATGGCGGCAAGCAGCCTCTCTCCTTTCCTTACATTGTAAACAGGCTACCCCCACCCAGGGGTCGTGTACCTCTTACACACTCTCCATGCCCTCCTTTTCCACAGGCTCAGGATGTACACAAGGTAAGCACCCTAGCTTCCTGCTGAGTCACTCAGCCAAACCTCTAGATTCCGCAAGTTGACACAATGTATCAACCATAACAGTGAGGATTCTCCACACTGATTTCCACAGTGGTTGTACCAGTCTACACTCCCACCAACCAGTGGAGAAGGGTTCCTTTCTTCCCATATCCTTGCCAGCATTCATTATGGGTTGATTTCTTGATGATAACCATTTTTTTCTGGGGTGAGATGGAATCTTAAATGTTTCAATTTGCATTTCTTGAATGACTAATGATGTTAAACATTTTTCATATATTTATTTGCCATTTGTGTTTCTTCATGTGAGAATTGTGTGTTCATCTCAGATGCCCATTTTTTCGGTTGGGTCTCTGAATTTTGGTGTCCTGATTTTTTAAAATTCTTTTTATGTTCTAGATAGAAGTCCTTTGTCTGAGTGACAGTTGGCAAAACTTTTTTTCTCAATTTGTGGGTTTTTCCTTTTACTCTGAGGGTGAATTCTTTTGATATGCAAAAACTTTTCAATAAGATGAGATCCCAGTTGTTGATTTTTAAAGTATTTCCCATGCAGTTTGACTTTTGTTCATGAACTTTGCCTACACCTATGTCTTCAAATTTCCACCTAATTTCATTTTTTTCTGTTTTTGTCTTTTTGAGACAGTGTCTCACTATGCAGTTCAGGCTGGCCTTGAACTCACTTTGTAGCCTTGGCTGGTCTCAGACTCACAGCAATCCCCTGCCTTAGTTTCCTGAATGCTGGGATTACAGGCATGCACCACCACACCCAGCTCTACCTACTTTCTCTTCCAGTAGATTTAATGTTTCTGTTTTAATATTTAGAACTTTGATCCATTTTTACTTTAGTTTAGTGCATGGTGATAGACATGGGTCTAGTTTTGACATGTGGAGAGTCAGTTCTTCTAGCACCATTTATTAAAGAGGCTGTCTTTCCTCCAGTGAACCTGTTTTACCCCTTTGTCAAAGATAAGGTGGTTGCATGTATTTGTGATTATGGCTATATTTTCAGGTCTGTTCCATTGACTGTCAGGTCTATTTTTTTTTTCGCCATTTTTTTTTGCCAGTACCATGCTGATTTTATCATAGTAGCTTTGTAGTATAATTTCACATCAGGGATTGTGATGCCTCCTGCCTTTCCTTTGCTACCCAGGATTGCTTTTGCTCTTCTAGGTCTCTTGTGGCTCCAAATGAATTTTAGGAATGTTTTTTCTAGATCTTTGAGGTATACTAATGGTAATTGGATTGGGATTGCATTGAATCTGTATTACAGTTTTAGGATTATGGCCAGTTTTACAATGTTGCTTCTTCCTACCCATGAGCAAGGAATCTCCACTTTCTGAAATCCTCTTCAATCCCTTTTTTCAGCGGACTGTAATTTATAGAGAGCCCTTCCTGGTCCTCATCATGGCTCAGGAAGTTTATGTTTGTAATCTCATGAAAAATTATTGGAACTCTAACAAATTAATTCCAATCTCCCTCTTCGAGTTCAACCCATGCCAAGAATAAAGACACTAAAACGTATTTGTAGTTATGAGAAGCCAAGGGATTGTAATTCCAGCCATAATGATGGCTATCCAGAACAAAGGCCCCTACCCAGGTTTTAGTCATTCACAAAGAAGGGAGTGGCTTAAGGATGACTGTCAGAACCATGGGAAGTAGATTAGTGCCATGAGCTGGGCTTGGTAAGAGGCCTGAAATCACTTCTGCAAATGCAGAGAGAAGGATATGCCTTAAGAGTAATCTGCATAACACAACTGAGATAGTATCTACAGGTCTATGCTTCACTCTGATGTGTAATCTCTGAAGACCCAGGAAATCATAGCCTCTATCCTGAGGCTTGATCCCAACTGACAGCATGGAGCACTGCTTCATGCCTCCTGCCTCACCCTGGCTCACTCTTGGGAACAGAGGGGAGTCTGGGGACACATGCTGCCATCTTCAAAGACTACCGTCAGCACTTTGGCTACACCGATATGGATTGCTTAAAGCCAATTGATGGGATAAAGAAAAGGTCCTAGCTAACTTTGTACATATCAGTATATGGAGATAGGGTCAGGCTCAGCCAAAATGGAGACAATTGCTTCTCTTTTGAGGAGAGTCCCCTAGGTGGTCCTTCATAATCTTCACTGTATAGATTTTTTACTTCCTTTGTTAGGTTGATTCCTAAGTATTTTATGTTTTTGTATTCTATTATGAAATGTACGGTTTCCCTAATTCTCTCTCAGTGTGTTTGTTGTTTGTGTATAGGAATGCTATTGATTTTTAGTGTTGATTTTTTATCCAGTTATGCTACTGAATTTGCTTATTTTAGGAGTCTTTTGGTGAGGTTTTTGGGGCCTTCCATGTAGAGTATCATGTCATCTGTGAATAATGATAATTTCACTTCTTCCTTTCCTATCCTTACTTCTTTTAGATCTCTCTCTTTTCTAATTGCTCTAGCTAATGTTTCCAGAACTGTGTTCTAGTAATGTTTCTGGAAACTGTGTTTCCAGAACTGTGTTAAGTAGTGATAGTGGACATCCTTGTCTTGTTCCTGATTTTAAAATGAGAACTTTAATTTTTTGTTCATTTAGTGTGATGTTGGCTGTTGGTTTGTCATAGATGGCTTTTATCAGATTGATGTAAAGTCCATCTATTCTGATCTTCTGTAAGGCTTTTATCATGAATGAGTGTTGGACTTTATCAAAAGATTTTTCTGCATATATTGAGATGATCATGTGATTCTTGTGTTTGGTGCTATTGGTATGGTATATTACACTTATTGATTTGAATATATCAAACCAGCCCTGCATTCCTGGGATGAATCCCAGTTGATCATGATGTATAATCTTCTTGATGATTTGCTGCATTCTTTTAGCTAGTATTTTATTGAGAATTTTTGCATCTATATTCATTAGTGAAATTGGCCTCCAGTTCTCTTTTTTGGTTGGATCTTTGTCTGTTTTTGGTATTGGTAATACTTGCCTTCAGGAATGAGTTTGGGAGAATTCCTTTTCAATTTTATTAAAGAGTTTGGGAAGAATTGGCATTAAATGTTCTCCAAATTTCTTGTAAAATTGAGCTGTGAATACATCAGGACGTGGACTTTTCTTTGGAAGTTCTTTTTTTTTATTTATCACATTTGCAATTTCATTGACTGATATAGGGTTATTCACTATTTTTGTATTTTCTTTATTCAGCTTTGGTAATTCATATACATATAGGAATTGGTCCATTTCTTCTGTGTTTTCCATCCCATGAGAGTAAATATTTTCTAAGTAAGTATCAATGATCTTCTGAATTTCTACAGGATCTGTGGTGATTTCACCCTTTTCATTCCATTTTGTATGGATTTGAGGTTTTTCTTTCCATTTTTTGATAAGGTTGGCTAGGGATTTATCAATTTTATATATTCTTTCAATCAACCAATTCTTCAAATGTTAATTCTTTGTATTGTTTTCTTAGTCTCAATTGCATTAATTTCTGCTCTAATCTTTATAATTTCCTTCTTTCTTTGGGCTTTTGGCTTACTTGCTCTTCTTTTTCTAGAAGCTTGAGGTTCAGCATAAGGTTGTTTATTTGTGCTTATTCTTTTTTCCTGATGTGAGAATTCACTACTATAAATTTCCTTCTGAGGACTGCTTTCATTGTGTCCCATAGGTTCTGGTAAGTTGTGTCTGCATTTTCGTTTGATTGTAAATAATGCTTAGTTTTTTCTTTAATTTCATCTGTGACCCACTGGTTGTTCAGGAGGGTATAATTTAATTTCCATATATTCATGGAGTTTTCACAATTTTTTATCTATCTCTTTGTGACAATGGGGTATTAATGTCCCCCATTACAATTGTGTTATTGCTTATATGATTTTTCATGTCTATGTGTATTTGTCTTATATAGTTGGGTGCTGCTTTGTTTGGTGTATATATATTTATGATTGCTATCTCTTCCTCTTGCAGTTCCCCTATGAGTATGTAGTGACCTTCTTTATCTCTTTTTATCATTCTTGGTTTGAAGTTTACATTGTCTGCAGCCAGAATAGCTACTCCTGCTTTTTTTCTGGGTTTCTTTCTCTTGGAGTTTTGTTTTCTGTCCTTTGATGGAAAAATTTAGTCTATGAATATCCTTTTGAGTTAAATGTGTTTCTTGTATAAAGCATATTGTTGTATTTTGTTTCTTGATCCACTCTGCCAGTCTGTTTCTTTTGATTGGTGTATTAAGGTCATTTACATTAATTGTTATTATTGACATGTATTTTCTTATCTTTGTCACGTTATTTTCCCACTGTTGGTTTCATACTTTCTCCCTCTATTTAATTGCTTTCCCTTCTTATTCCTTTCTATTGTTTTTGGAATTGTGGTCATTTTTATTTGTTTCTAGAATATATTTCAGTACTCTTTGTAGGGTTAGTTTGCTGGTAATGAATTTCTTCAGTTATTCTTTTTTGTGGAAATATCTTATTTCTCCTTTAATTTTGAAAGATAGTTTTGCAGACTACAACAGTCTGGGTTTGAAGTTGTTTTCTTTCAGAACCTGAAATATTTCACTCCAAACTCTTCTTGACTTGATGGTTTGTGTAGAGAAATCTGCCATGATTTTAATGGGTTTTCCTTCATAGCTGATCTGTTTCTTTTCTCTAACAGCTTTTAATATTCTGTTCTTTTGTGGAATTTCTGGGATCTTGTTTATTATGTGTGTGAGTGCAGATTTATTTTGACTATATCTAATTGGACTTTTATATGCCTCACTTAACTATATGTCAGATTCTCTTCCCAGGCTTGGGAACTTTTCTGTTATTACTTCTGCAAATAGTCTTTTTATGTCATTCATGTTGCCTCCAGCTTTTTCACTGACACCTATCAGTCTTATATTGTTTTTCTTTGCATGATCTCGAAGCTATTGAATGGTTATTTCCTGGTTCCTTGTTGTTTTTAAGAGATCTTTCCTTTCATGATCACTAGCTGCAGTGCTAGCAGCAATTTCATTATACCAGTTTTTCCAGTTTTCAATCGGATTTTTAACTCCTGGATATCTCTTTGAATCTGTTTCATGCATTCTAATTCTTTCCTATATTGTTTATTTAACATTTCCATCATTTTTCTGTGCTCCTGTATTTTTTTATCTATGTCTTCTTTTGATATGCTGAGTAATTCATTATGGTTGTCCTTTCTTTGTTTACCTGAGAGATTATTTCTGACCTCATTTCTTCTACAGCCTGATGTAGTTGTTGCTGGCACTTCAGAAATTTCATTTGTGTGACTTCCATGTTTTCATATGTCGATATCTCCTGGAATTGTTCTGGGCCTAAGATTGCAATTTGCTCCTTCATCTTGTCAGTTTTGAAGCTCTGGAGGTTTCCTGGGACTCAGAGTCACTCATCTGATGGTGGCCATAGCTGGAGTGTAGAGCTTTCCCACTCCTGGGCAGCTTTAAGGTCCCTTGTTCTCTGTGACTCAGAGTCTTTCTTGCGATTGGATCCATTTTTCACATTCTCTTGTCTTTGAGTAGTTGGTCTTTTTTAAAGATTAAAACCACCCTAACAAAACAACAAAAACAACAAAAAAGATACATGACCTCAAAACAAAATGATGGGAATTGACTATGGTTACTGTATTACATACTGTTATATTCAATGAAGTTGCTCAGTCCACCAAATGTAAGAATGTAAGATTGATTAAATCATCAAAGACAGTAACAAGTAATAAAAAAAAACATTGGAAATGATACAGAGCTTCACCATAAGAGATGGGAGGAGTTCAACAATGGTTCTTATACTGCATATTGTTGTTTTCAGATCAGTCATTCGATGAATAGGTGGTCTTTGAAGTTATCGTTGTTTTTTATTTTTGAAATTCCATCTTCACATTGGTAGCTTCTGCTGTTAATACTTTAAGCATAATTTTTAATCTCCTGGATTTCCCATTGAAACATTTTTATGGATTATAATTCTTTGCTAAACTTCATGTTCATGTTTTGTATCATTTGGTTTAACTCAACTAGCTTTTTATTAGTGTCTTCTGAAAGCTCCTGGATCATTTTGGTTATAACTTCTATTATTTGTTAAGTTATATGTTTTGTGATCCTGCTAATTAACTTTTTGGTCTGTTTTCTAACCTCCTCTGTTATCCTGTCAAGTGATTCAGATGTATGTCTTATGTTAGTTGTCTCCTCTCTGCCCTGTGGATTAGCTGCAGGGGAGTTTGGAGTTTTGGAAGTCATTTTGTTGCCTTGTATTCTTCTACTCGGTCACTGTGGGACCATAACACTGAGAGCCATGAAGTGAAACCATCCTGTGACTACTCTGAGTCCCAGGTTCAAACAGTCAGGGATATGGTGTATACTTGGTCTGGAGAAGTACACCAGCTGTTGCCTGTTGAATAACTCAAGGGAGCAGAATCTTGTAGTCTCTCTGCAGGTAGGAGCACCCACCAGTTCCATTCCACTGCCACATTTCTCCCTGAAACCTTCTGGAGTCCCCAGATTTCACTCTGTATCTGATTTTTGGTCTCCTTTTCCCATGAGCCATGAGCTGGGAGCTTGGGAGAAAGTGAATTCAGGTCCCTTCCCTTGTCTGTTTTGTGTTCTGTCTCTTCAGTTTCTCTGTATGTTTTATGTTCTTGTCAAATTCTTCCTGGCTACTGGCAATCTACTTCCCTCCTAAATATAAATTCCTTAAGAAGTTATTATAGACATTTTGAGAGATTTCAAACAGAGTAAAGCATTCTTAGATAATTTAAAATTATGCAAAACTTTCTGGGTTCTTTTTCTAACAGAATGCAATACGTTTTACAAACATATATAGAATATAGAAAAACGAATTCTTTTGGGGGAGAGCAGAGTTTTAGATTTGGGTTAACTACAAACTACGTGAATGACTCTAGGCAAGTCACTTAAACTCTTTGAGCCTCTATTTAGCCAACTCTAAAACTGAAAGCAATGTAGGTTTCTAAGCGGGACACTTTAAAATTTCAAATCATGTGTTTAAAATGCTTGTCCTATAAGATTTATTCAGTAAATATTAAATTCTTTCTTTCCTTCTTTGAGTTTCAATTTGCTTATATTTGAATGTAAGACTAAGACTAGATGGTTTCAAATTTTTCATGTGTGTGTATGCGTGCGTGCATGTATCTTCTGAACAGATACATCCTCTGGGTACACTTTTTTATTATATCCTACATCCTTTTTTATAGTCCTGTTTGACTTATGGCAGGTCATTTAGGATGAATTTTTCTTTTCTTTCTTTCTTTCTTTCTTTCTTTTTTTTTTTTTTAGTCTTTTTGAGACAGGGTCTTGCTATGGAGTTCAGACTACCTTGAGTTCACTTTGTAACCCAGGCTGGTCTCAAACTTGCAGTGATCCTCCTGCCTCAGGCTCCTGAGTGATAGGATTACAGGTACGCACCACCATGCCTAGCTAAAATAAATTTCTAATTTTTATTCTGTTTGATGTTTAGAAGGGGAATTGAAGAAAGTAGGCATACCCATGCTCTTTTCCAAATTAAGAATATACTTGATGGTAACAAAAAAATATTAAATATCTAACCTTGAACTCAAAGATTCCTAAATACCCTATAGAAGTTTTAAAATTCTTGAATGTACCTTTAAAATGAACTTTCATCTATATTTCCAAAAGTGCAGAGATAATGGTAAAGCCAAAATTCCAGGATTTTTTTTATGCACATAGTAACATTTTTAAAGCTTGCTTTGTTTTCATTGTTTGTTTTGTCTTGTTTGATATTTCATCTTGACAACAGATTTTTCTTTTTTAAATTAAGATCTCACAATGCTTTTGGGGAAAGGTTTTGTTATTATTGTTTAAAAATGTATCTTGGCAGTTATTCTCGGTACCTGAGAGTATTAACATTTATTTTTTGCTATCAAATGATGTTGCAGTGTTTGACTATGCTGTAACTAATTTGGCTGCGCTACAAGTAATGGAATTTTAGTTTATTTTAGTCCTTTAGGATTACAGACAATGCAGTGATAAAGATACTGTATATTCCATTTAAGACATGAGTATGTTTATTTATAGGGTAAATTTCTAGAATTGCTGAGTACATATCTATATTTCTACAAATATTGTCAAATTACCCTGTTGCGGTATTTTGCTTTACATTGGCAGTGTATGAAAATATATGTGTACCCAAAACCTCGCCAACAAAATAGTAATCAAACTTTGATTTTAGGACATTATTGATAGGTCATCTGTCTCCTAATAATTTCTCTCTGAAGCTCACAGACATATTTAACTCTTTTCTGTAGTCCTATCACATTTGTACCTACCATTCTTCATAGAATTTCTTAGAACTGTAATAGCAGCTTGCTTAAAATCCTTTAATGGCTTCTTTCTAGGATTAGATTAGGACTGTTGGTGTGATTTTGTCTGGTTTTGCTTAACCCCATCCATCCCTATGCCTCAATACTGTCCGTCCCCTCCCTCCCCTCACCTGCTCCTGTCTTGCTCAGCTACCCAGTTCCTTCCTGATGGCTGCTGATGGTCTTACCTTCAGCCTTTTTGAACTTTTAGACGTACTGTTCTTTCCCAGAATATTTTGACTTGCTTTATTTTTGTCTTCCTTCCTTCCTCAGTCTGATTCAGGTGAGGTCCTCCTTTTGCATGCTGCCTAGGTTGTAAATTCCTTGAGCTAAGGGACTTTTTCATAATGTCTGTTGGCCGAAGTATTGCTCCAGAGAGTACTTAAGAAAGGTTAGTTAAATGAACATAATCTCCTAATAAAAAAGCATATATTTCTAGGATAGATATTTGCTCACATTCATTTTTTTTTCTTTCAGTACTGAGGGTTGAACTCAGGGCTTTCTGCAATGAGCTACATCCCTACCCTTTTTCCATTTTTTTATTTTTATTTTTAATTTTTTGGTACTGGGAATTGAACTCAGGACCTTGTGCTTGCTAGGCAGATGCTTATACCACTGAGCTATATCCTTGGCCCCTCCATTTCATTTTGTTTTTAATTTTTGAGGCAGTGTCTTGCTAAGTTGTTAAATTGCTCAGGCCAGACTTGAATTTATGATCCTTCTGCCCACAGCCTCCCACAGTACTAGGATTACAGACATGTGCCACATGCCTAGCTATGCTCACGATCTTTTGTTAGTGAACTTAAAAAAATTGTGAAATGTGGTTAATATTTTTAAAAGTAGAATTGGTATTACACCCATACTACTGTGCAATAACTCCTACTATCTGTTTTGAAAACTTTCATTACTCTAAATAGAAACTATGAAGCAATAACTTCCCATTTCCCTCCTCTTCCCCTCTCTGGTGACCTCTGTTTTCTGATGATTTTTCAAATTGTAAGTATTTTATATAAATAAAAACATACAATATTTATCCTTTTGCATCTGACTTATTTCACTTAGCAAGATATTTTCAAGGTTTGTACATATTGTAGCATATATCAGAACTTCATTCCTTTTTATGGATTAATAATATTCCATAGTAAAAAAAGAGAACAAAAATATTAAGTAATATTTCATTGTACATACATATCACATTTAGGTTTTCCATTCATCTGTTGATGGACATTTGTGTTGTTTTTACCTTTGGCAGGTGTGAATATTGCATTAGTGAATGATGCCATATAAGCACCTGTTTGAGTTCTTGTTTGAAATTCTTTAGGGTATTTATATAGGATCAGAATTGCTGGAGTATAAGTTAATTCTGTGTAACCTTTTAAAGGAACCACAAAACTTTTCCATTGCAGCTGTACCATTTTACATTTCTACTAACAGATGCAAGTTCTAATTCCTTTATACCCTTGTCAGTACTAGTTGTTCCAATTTTAAAATTACAGCTTTTGTATTACACTGTGATTTTGACTTGAATTTCCTCGGTGGTGTAGGATACTGGGCATCTTTTGCTCTGCTTCTTGGTCATTACTATACATCTTTAGGGAAATACCTATTCAAAGCCTTTGCCCATTTTTAAATTGCATTGTCTTTTGTTATTGACTTTTAGTTCTTTATATAAATTCTGAATATTAAATCCTTATCGGATATATGAATTGCAAATATTTTCTCTCATTCTGAGGTTATCTTTTCATTCTTTTGAGAATATCCTTTGATGTACAAAATATTTTAATATTACTTTTTTCTTTCACTGCTTGTGCTTATGGTGTCATATTTAAGATTGTATTACCAATTCCAAGGTCTAAGAGCTTCTAGGTTTTAGCTCTTACTCTGTTGCCTCATCTTGAGTTAATTTTTGTATATGGTGTGATGCAGCAGTCCAACTCCATTCTTTTACCTGTGGAAATTCAGTTGTCCCAGCACTATTTGGTGAAAATCCTGTTCTTTCCTCACTGAGCAGAACTGACACCCTTGTCAAATTCAGTTTGTCACGCATACATGGGTTTGTTTCTGGATTCCCAGAAGAAAACACAGTTTTTCATGAGTAGCAGGTTAAGCTCAGAATTTTGCCTGTCCCTTATACCTATGGTGGTCTTTAAATATGTTGTGACTGTGTCACTTTCAGCATATTTAAGACAGTTATTTAAGGTCTTTATCTAATACATTTGATGTATGAGCTTCCTTGGGTACAGTTTGTATCACTTTATTTTGTTCTTTTAAACAGATTATACCTCCCTGTGTCTTTGCATACCTTGTGATTTTTTTAAGTATAAAAAACAAAGAAAAAAAAACACAACAACAACAAAAAGGAAAATATTGACAAAAAGACATAAAGTAGCACAAGAGCAGCACAATCAAAACTGAATTATAGACAAAGTGACAGGGGATCACCAATGGTTGCTGCACCACACATTGATAACTTCAAAGTGTGTGCTCCTGAAATCACATATAGACATACAATCTTGATCAAACAATCATGAACTGTTCCTTACCATAAAGCGACACAGGTCAACAGTGGCACAATATTAGCCATCCTGCATATACACATAGACACATATTTGTCCCTCTTTTCCTTTTCTTCCTCCCCTTATCCCACCTGCTCCCTCCCTTTGAGCAGATTCCCTTCACACCCCCCAATCCACACTCCCACCTTCAGACTCCTACACCAGTGATACAATATGTTGCCTGCACAAGAATCTCTGATTTATTTCACTTATGAGTACGGTGTCCAATTGTGACCATTTGCCTACAAAGGCCCCATATCTGTCCCTCTTCACAGCTGAGTAATATTCCATTATTTAAAAATGCCACATTTTTTAATCCAGTCCTCTGTGGATGGACATTTGGGTTGCTTCCACAACTTAGCTATTATAAATTGTGCTGCTATAAACATGGGTGCACATATATCGTGGTGATATGATGCTTTCAGATCTTCTGGGAAAATACCCAGAAGGGGAATAGCTGGGTTGAATGGGACCTCCAGACCTAGTTTTCTGAGGAATCTCCAAACCGATCTCCACAGTGGTCTCACCAGTCTGCATTCCCACCAACAGTGTAGAAGAGTTCCTATTTCTCCACAGCCTCACCAGCATTTGTTATTAGATGATTTCTTAATGCTGGCCAGTCTTACTGGGATAAGATGAAATCTCAATGTTGTTTTCATTTGCATTTCTCAAATGATTAAAGATGTAAAACATTTTCTCATATATTTATTTGGCATTTGTATTTCTTTATCTGAGAAGTATGTATTCATCTCAGATGCCCATTTCTGGATTGGGTCTTTGAATTTGGACAGGTTCATGTCTTTAATTCTTTGTATGTTCTAGATAGAAGGCCTTTGTCTGAGGGACAGCCAGCTAGGATTTTTTTTCCCAATTTGTGGATTTTCTTTTCACTTTGCTGGTGATTTCTTTAGATGTGCAAAAACTTTTCAGTAAGATGAAGTCCCAGTTATTGATTCTTTGAAATGTTTCCCTTGCAGTTTCATTTTTGTTCATGAACTCTCTGCCTACTCCTATGTCTTCAAGATTTTTACCTACTTTCTCTTCCAATAGATTTAGAGTTTCTGTTTTAATGTTGAGATCTGTGATCCATTTTGACTTGAGTTTGGTGCATGGTGATAGACTTGGGTCTATTTTCAGTCTTTGGCAAGAGGCAAGCCAATTTTTCCAGCACCATTTGTTAAACAGGCAATCTTTTTTCCAGTGATTTTTTTTGGCCCCTTTGTCAAATATTAGGTGGCTGAGTGTGTTTGTGGTTATGACTGCATCTTCCAGTCTGTTCCATTGATCCTCAGGTCTGTTTTTTAGCCAGTACCAGGTTGATTTTGTTACAGTAGTTTTGTAGTATAATTTCAGGTCAGGGATTGTGATTCTACCTGACTTGTCCTTATTGCCCAGGATTGCTTTTGTTATTCTGGGTCTCTTCTGGTTCCAGATGAATTTGAGGCATGTTTTCTCTAGATCTGTGATGTATCCTAATGGTAGTTTAATGGGAATTGCATTAAATCTGTAGAACAATTTTGGTAGTATGGCCATTTTCACAATGTTGGTTCTTCCTAACCATGAGCAGGATATGTTTTTCCATTTATTGAAATCCTCATCGATTCTTTTTTCAGAGTACTGTAGTTTTCATTGAATAAATCTTTTACATCCTTTGTTAGATTGATTCCTAAATATTTCAGTTTCTTGGATGCTATTGTAAAAGGTATGGTTTCCTTAATTTCTCTCTTAGACTGTTGTTTGTGTATGGGAATGCAATTGATTTTGGGGTGTTGACTTTATATCCTGCTACTCTGCTGAATTTGTCTATTAAAAGAAGGAGTCTTCTTATGGAGTTTTTGGGGTCTTCCATGTAAAGAATCATGTCATCTACAAATAGTGAGAGTTTTACTTCTTTCTTTCCTATCCTTATTCCTTTTGTTTCTCTATCTTGTCTAATTGCTCTGGCTGATACTTCCAGAACTATGTTGAATAGGAGTGGTGACAGTGGACATCCTTGTCTTGTTCCTGACTTTAAAGTGAAAGCTTTCAGTTTTTGTCCATTTAGTATGATATTGGCTGTTGGTTTGTCATAGATGGCTTTGATCAGATTGAGGTAAAGGCCATCTATTCCTATTTTTTGTAGGGTTTTTAACATGAATGCATGTTGGACTTTATGAAAAGCTTTTTCCGCATCTATTGAGATGATCATGTTGTTTTTGTCTTTGGCTCTATTGATATGATGTATTACATTAATTGATTTGCGAATATTGAACCATCCCTGCATTCCTGGAATAAATCCCACCTGGTCATGGTGTATAATTTTCCTTATGATTGGCTGCATTCTATTTGCTAGTGTTTTATTGAATATCTTTGCATCTATGTTCATTAGGGAGATTGGCCTATCGTTCTCTTTCTTAGTTGGGTCCTTCTCTGGTTTTGGTATCAGTGTAATACTTGCCTCCAGAAATGAGTTAGGGAGAATTGCTTACTTTTCAATTTTAATGAAGAGTTTGAGGAGTGTTGGCATTAAATCTTCACTGAACGTTTTATGGAATTCTGCTGTTAATCCATCAGGGCCTGGGCTTTTCTTTGTTGGTAAGTTTTTAATGACATTTTCAATCTCATTAATTGTTACTGGGTTGTTCAGCATTTTTGTATCTTCCTGATTCAATTTTGGTAGTTCATACATTTCTAGGAATCTGTCCATTTCTTCTGAGTTTTCTATCCTAAAATCTTTGAAAATCTTTGTAAAGATTTTCCAAGTAGGTATCAATGATCTTTTGAATTTCTATGGGATCTCTAGTGATTTCATCCTTTTCATTCCTTGTTGCATGAATTTGAATTCTTTTCTTTTTTTGATGAGGTTGGCCAGGGGTTTATCAATTTTGTTTATTCTTTTGAACAACCAACTCTTTGATTCATTTATTTTTTGTAGTGTTTTCTTCATCTCAATTGCATTAATTTCTGCCCTGAGTTTTATAATCTCCTTCCTTCTTTGGGCTTTTGGTTTGGCTTGTTCTTCTTTTTCTAGAAGTTTGAGGTGTAGCATTAGGCCATTTATTTGCTCTCTTTCTGTTTTCTTTATATGTGAGTTCTTCACTATAAATGTCCCTCTGAGGACTGCTTTCATTGCATCCCACAGATTCCGGTAGGTTGTATTTGCATTTTCATTTGTTTGTAGGTATTTTTTAATTTCTTCTTTAATTTCTTGTGTGAACCCTTGATTATTCAGGAGGTTGTTGTCTAATTTCCAAGTGTTTATGGGGTTTTTGGAGTTCCTTTTGTCATTAATTTCCAATCTCATTGCACTGTGGTCAGATAATATGTATGGAATAATTTCAATTCTTTTGCATTTAGGTAGGTATGCTCTATGGGCTAGAATGTGGTCTAATTTAGAGAAAGATCCATGTGCAGCTGAGTAAAATGTGTGTTCTGATGTTGCAGGGTGGAACACTCTGTATACATCTACTAAGTCCATTTGTTCGCACCTTTTAGTTCAGGTCTGTTATTTCTTTGCAGAATTTTTGTCCAGTTGACCTGTTTCTTTGCATCAAAGGGGTGTTTAGGTGTCCTATTACAATAGTGTTATTAATTATTTGGTTCTTCATGTCTGTTAAGATTTGACTTATAAACTTTGGTGCTCCAGTACTTTGTGCATAAATGTTTAGGATTGTTATCTCTTCCTCTTGCAGCTTTCCCCTAACAAGTATGTAGTGGCCTTCTTTATCTCTTTTGATTGTTTTTGGATTGAAGTTTATATTATCTGCAAACATAATAACTATTCGTGCTTCTTTCTGGGAAGCTGTTTCATGGAGAATTGTTTTCCATCCTTTAACTTTCAGCCTGTGGATTTCCTTTTGCATAAAATGTCTTTCCTATATACAGCATATTGTTGGATTTTGTTTCTTAATCCACTCTGCCAGTCTGTTTCTTTTGACTGGTGAATTGATGCCATTTACATTAATGGTTATAACTGTTATATGTTGGCTTATTCTTGTGATGCTATTCACTTGTTGTTGCTTTCCTATTTTTGCTATCTGTTTACTTGCTTTTTCTGCTTAAAGCGTCTTTTCTATAGTTGTTCTTGAGATTGTGGTCTCTTTTTTTCTCTGTCAAGCATTTCTTTTAGTGCTTTTTGTAATGTTGGTTTGGCACTCATGAAGTTCTTCATTGTTTGTTGTGGAAATATTTTATTTCTCCATTGAATTTGTAGGATAGTTTTGGAGGGTACATCAGTCTGGGTTTGAAGCTGTTTTGTTTCAGAATCTGTAATACCTCACTCCAAGCTCTTCTTGATTTCATGGTTTCTGTTAAGAAGTGTGCTGTGATTCTGATGGGCTTTCCTTTATAGGTGATCTGTTTCTTTTCTCTAGCTGATTTTAATGTGTTCTTTTCCTGGATGTGTGGGATCTTGACTATTATATGTCTGTGTGTGGCTTTATTTGGGTTATGGCTTGTTGGGGTTCTATATGCTTCATTTAACTGCACTTCAGTATCTCTTACTGTGTTTGAGAAATTTTCTGCTATTATTTCTGCAAATATTCTTTTTATATCATTTGTGTTGTCTCCTGCTGTTTCATTGATTCCTATTACTCGGATATTGTTTCTTCTTGCCTCATCTTGGAGCTGTTGGATTAATTTTTCCTGGATCCTTGATGACTTTAGGAGATCCTTCCTTTTACAGTCACTAGCTGCCTTGGTTTCTTCAAGATCTGAAATTCTATCTTCAGCTTCATTGAAGTGGTTTTGCAAGCTTTCAGTGGAAGTTTTCAATTCCTGGCAATCTCTTTGAGTCTGTTTCATGTGTTCCAATTCATTCCTAAATTGTTTATGTAATGTTTCCATTTGTTTTTTATGTTCTTCTATTCTTTTATCTGTTTCTTCTCTATATGTGTGGAACTTTTCTTCCATTATTCTTTTCACTTCAGTTTTTGCCTGAGAGATTATTTTTGCTTTAATCTCTTCTATGGCATGATGGAGTTTTTTCTTTACTTCAGATGTGATTGTTTCAGAAATTGCAGGTATGTGGCTTCCTAGTTCTCCTATATCATTGTTTCCTGGACTTGTTCTGGGTGGGGTTCAGTTCTGTGGCTGCGTTTTGCTCCTCTGTCTTGACGTTTTGGATGTCAGATTGTTATGGTTGATACATTGTATCAACTTGGGGAGTCTAGAGGTTTGGCTGAGTGACTCAGCAGGAAGCCAGGGTCCTTTGTTTGCACACATCCTGAGCCTGTGCAAGAAGAGGGAATGGACATTGTGTGAAAGCTACACGCCCCCTTGGTGGGGGTAGGCTGTTTACAATGTAAGGGAAGGAAAGAGGCTGCTGGCAGCCGTTCCTTTTGCTCTGGTTGTTTTTGCTGTGCTCTGCTGCCGTGAAGTTTGCCCTCTGCCATGTGCCACTCTGCTTCTGAACCAGCCAAGTATGGACTGAAACCTCCACAAACTGTAAGCTAAATAAACCTTTCCTTTCTTCATTTTGGGCATTGGGGATTTTGTCTCAACAATGAGAAAAGTAACCAAGACACAGATGAGAAGTGTTGAGCTACACACTACCCAGACAGCTCACTGATGACTCTAGCAACCCTAGTTTACCTGGATATCAAACTTATAACCAGATACTACCTGACTGTGAAGCACTGGGCCCAGGAACCCCAGACGATTGCTGAGGTGCCAGGCTCAGAGCCTACCTGCAATTGTGGGGGAAAGTTGTCTTGTCAGGCAGAGCACCGGAGTGGGCCTTACCCATAAAAGGTCCACTGCAAAGCCTGCTCTACTGTCACCGTGAAGCTGGGCTCCCTCTCTGCGGGAAACTTCGGTAAAGTCTTGTAGGCGCTGCCTCTCTGGTGGAGTTTATTCACCCGGCTAGAGTCTTGCGGTAAAGCTGCTCCCTTAGTTCTGCCAAGGTGGTCTGGCTTTCTTTGGGAAAGTCTTGAGGGCACGGGCACTCTAATGGCGCCAAGGGCCGGGCAGAGCACAGTGTATCTTGGAAAAACTTCTCCCTTAGCTCCGCCGAGCTGGTCTGGCTCTCTGTGGGAAAGTCTTGCCCCTTGTGATTTTTTGTTGAGCAGATCTTTTAATATTCGAGTGTAGTAACTCCTAAATTAGATTTTTTTTTTTCCTAATGCACGCCTTTAAAAAAATTGTGGTCTGTTTGTCTAGTGACTTTTCCAATAGAATTTGGAATACACAACTGTATTCCTTATCATGTGAGGTCAACAATATCTCTGCACCTTACCTTGTGCTTAGCAAGTGTGCTGACAGAGATTTCCTTGTGCGCCAGAAGCTAAAAACAAAGCAAACAAAAAGGAAAAGCCAGGCCCCCTAATCTACACTGTTCTGTGTGGAAGACCACCTTGAATGGTGAATCAAGCTAATACCAAGACTAAAATGAAATGCAGGACCCTTTCAAGTCTTTTCTCTGAGTATGTGCTGTGCTAGGGGTGCCTTTGGGTTTGTAAGTTTCTAGTATACACACCTCTTCTGAAGGTTACAGCTTCCCTAAAACACTCACCAGCTTTTGCCCTTGGAAGCCTATTATAGGCTTTGATTGTTCTATTTACCTCCAGGCATCTGAAAACGGTGAGTTTGGCTTGCTGTATCCTGGGGCATTGCTTTTCTGGCCTGATTGCTGAGTTATGAAAACAGATGGTGTTATGATTAGTGTCTAGATTTCACTTCAAGGCCTCATGCAGTCATGGGTGGCAGGCTTTTTCAGAGGTAGCTGAATTTAGAGTTTGTGATTGATTCATGGTCCAGTGCTAGAATTTAGGGTGTGATGACTACACCCACCCTACGGTGGGTATCCTGTATACAATATAAGTGACAGAAAGAATCTTTTGTTTATTTATTTTTTGGTACTGGGAAACAAACTCAGGGCCTCTGTTTGCCCAGCAGGCACTGTGCAGTTGAGCTGTATCTGTGGCTCAGTGACTGAAAGAATCTTGTCTCTCTCTTACTGCTTTTGCTGTCTTCTGCTGCTATGAACTGTTGCCCCTCTGTCAGTGCCACTCTGCCTTGGAGCCAGCCAATTTATGGACTGAAACATCTACAAACTGTGAGCTAAATAAACTTTTCCCCCTTTAACTTTGGGGGTCAGATATTTTGTCTCGGCAGCAAAAAGAGTAATAAGACAGATGGAAAAAAGAACAAACGGACAAGGTTACCTTGCTTCAGTCCTGCAGGGAGTCCTGCAACAGGTTAGAACAGATGTGCACAGTTTGTGAGCAATGTCTGCTCCTTCCCTCCTGAATCAGAGAGAAATATCTACTGTGGGAATACAGTCAGCACTGCTGCAAAACAGAAAGTACTATAAAATTGCTGCAGAACTTTCCTAACATTTTTAAACACCTTCTTGTTCATTTAGTGTTTCCTGGATTTCTGACATGTCTAACAATTTCTGTGTGTTTTTCCGTGTTTCTGTGTGAAAGGACTTGCAGCTGCCCGATGTCACTTAGTGTCCATGTGGCTGCTCAGTTAGCCCTCATACTCCTGGACAGCAGGAGGTGCAGTCATCTTTTCTGCTTTGTCCTACTTAGCATTTAGTGCAAAGCTTTTATGAAACTGGATTCAATATATGTTTACCTTGAACACAGCTATACTCATCATTCTCTGAACATTCCAGTGTTAAGCCACTTACTCAGTTCACTGAACAGTAGTTATTGACCTCTTCTGGTATTCAAGGCAATGCCCTGAGTTACAAGGGTGGATCTGAAAGACAAAATCTCTTTCCTAAAGGAGCTAATAATCTAAAGGAAAGTGACAGGTTGATTAGTGTTGTTTTGCGGTGGTGGTGGTTCTTTTATTGGTAGCCCCTTGGATAACAGAAGCCCAAGTTTGGTTGGGAAATCTATAATTAAGTAGTTCTTTTCCTATTCCTTAATCCTATCTGGACCATTTGACCTTGGAGAAGGAAATTTTGACATTCAAGGAAGTGTTAGAGGGACCTCTTGGTTCTCCAGTGTGTTTGTTATTTGGTTAGAGACCCTGAAATCTAATGGAATCTTACCATTCTTGTTCAGTTTTGGCTAAGCCTTTTGATAGTTACCTCCTATATCTCTCTCCCTACACCCACACTCTAAATTGAGGATCTTCTAATACCTTAGTTCATGTTTCAAGTGTAGTGGCTGCATCTTGAAAAATTTTCTCTATATGCATAATATTTAGTTGAATTTCTACATAATAATGGAAGGGAAATTCAGTTACAGTTACATCTTTTCCTTTTTTAAAGAGTAGTTAGCTGGGGTACTACCTGCGACAGACTTTAAAAGATACTGAATGCTTGGGGAGAACCTTTGTTTTTGAGCTGACTTGCCATTCACATTCAGGTAACTACACAACAACCTTCAAAGAAAAAGCAAAATAAAAAACCATAAAATAAAACTGCCCTAAAAACACCATCATGCTATTTTAAATCTTAAATTTAAACTGTTGATATCTATGCATTCATAGTATTTTCTGAATGAAATATACAAATGCCACACACTCGTACAAGGTGAGTGAAAAAGGTATTTGTGAAGTTAATCAAAGAATAGAATGGAAGACACAAAACACACAGAAAACATCTTTGGCATCAGTTAATGGTAAACAGTTGTATTGTTATATGGCAATGTTGTACTTAGTCCTATGGGAATTTCTGATTTAAATGAACAGATGAGCAGAGTAGTAGCGTGTAGTCTCTTTTTGTGGTTTCTTTTGGCTGGGGTAGCCTGGCCCAGTGCCGGATGTTTGAAGGTGGACAGGGTGGCTAATAGTGTGGGCTATTAGAAAATGCTCTTACTTACTCAGTCAGTTACTCAACGAATGTTTCTGGGGAGCCTACCGTGATCCAGGTCATGATGATGAATGAAGCTGATATGGTAAATCATATGAATTATGATACATGGTATGCAGAACCTAAGCAGTACTTTGCTAGGGAATAGCAGGGTTACCTCAGTGGAGATGGGCATTTGGGAAGATGGAATTACAATGAGATTGGGTGAGGGCAAGCCCTCCAGGTAAAAGAATAGGGGATGGAGAAGCCTCTAGATCCAGGGAAAGCAGTGTACCTCAAGGCTGGGAAGAGCTTGTTCTGTTTCTGACATCTCAAGCAGACCTGGAACAGAGTGAAGTCATGGAAAAGTACTTAGCACAAAGTGAAAAGTTAGGAGGGGCCAGGCCACCCAGGTAAGTAAGTGTTCGTGCTGAACTGACACAGGACAGGATAACTACAGAGATTTAAAAAGGCACCTAAAACTTTTTAGATGATTTGGCAGGGAGGTTTTATATATACTTTTTCAATCTAAAAAAGTTTGTCTTAAATTTTTATAGCCTGTTTTGGTTTCATTTTTTCCTAGCCACTCATCTTTATTATATTTTATAAAAATATCCATCAGAGGGATTGAAGGATTTTTTAAAAACGTGAATTGGTCATTTACGAAAGCTTGTTTGAGACCTTACCTCATAGGACCTAGTCAACAACTCATTCTTCCATTGCATTCAAGTTGAAGTCGTTGTAAAACTTCAAAGTTTTAGGAGTCACTTAAAAAATGTATCTTCTGAAAAGATGGGGTTAGTTTGGATGGTTCATATGTCAAAGTGAGTCCTTTGCTAAATGACACATATATTCCCAAGGCATTTTAATGACTTAGGAAACAGAAAGAAGCACTAATAAAAACAGAAAGATCACCTCTTGAAAGAATAGGAATCTGATGATCAGAGAAATGCAAAATTGAAACAACACTGAGATTCCACCTCACTCTAGAAAGAAAACCTATCCTCAGGAAACCAAATGATAGCAAATGCTGGGAAGCCTGCAGGGAAAAAGGAACCCTGCTACACTGTTGGTGGGAATGTGAACTAGTACAGCCACTACGGAAATTAGTATGGAGATTCCTCAGAGAACTGAACAAGAAATTCCATTCAACCCAGTTGTTCTCCTTCTTGGTATCTTCCTGAGAGCGTTAAAGGCATCATATTACAGTGATAAATGCATACTCATGTTTATACTAGCACATTCATAACAGTATATCTTGTAAGGAGTCTGTATGTTCATCAACAGAGGAATGGATAAAGAAAATGTGGGATTTACACACAATGGAGTATTATTCTGTCATAAAAAAGGATAAACTTAGTTATTTGTGGGAAAGTGGATGAACCTGAAAACCATAATGTTAAGTGAAATAAACCAGACACATAAGCTTAAATATCATATGGTTCCTCCTGTCTGAGAAACACAAAATATAAATAAAGAGCAAAATAACAGGTGATAGGAAATAGGGAGGCAGATCTTTTGCAAATGGGGCACTAAGAGGTGGCAGAAGGGAGGAAGGAGGGGAGGGGAGGGGGATAAAAAAGAGATATGTTATCTGTACCAACTCCCCACGTGGAATGTGAACATAACAAACTGCAAATATGTACTGTTGGAAAATAAAAATGAGGGAAAAAATAAAAAGAACTGATACCTCAAATACTGCTATAGTGAAAAAAATTTTTGTAAGTCATTTTCACCTCAAGCCTTTTGTGGGAGGAAAAATGGTGATACATGTACTAAAGTTAATTTTTAGAAGAGCTACCATGGGTTCTGGGTATGTACAGGCTGAGGCTTGTCTGGGTAGAGATGGAAAGAATGGTTAGAAGAAATATTATAATATCTAGAGTAGGTTCCACGAGGGTCATGGCTCTGCAAAAGTCATAGCACAGGGGCTCTAGACATATTTTATATGTGACCTCAACAGAATTTGGTGACATAGATAGGATATGGTGGAGGGAGGGAGAAGCAGGGGTCAGGGTGATTTTTGGGCGTCCTGAATACCTGATTATCTGAAGATATGACATTTACTGATTCGGGGAGGATGCAGAGGTGGCAGATGTCAGAGTCACTGACAGCATGAGGGGCATTATGGGTGGAGAGCAAACTCAGTGTATTTGCTGTCTGTTGCGTTTAAGAGATGTGTAATACAGAAGTAGAGGTGTCGTGCAGCAGCTGGATGTACTATGATAGAACTCTGACGAGAGGTCTAGTCTCAAGATCTGCATCTGGGGTGATCAGTGTATAGATAATATTCAATAGTATGGGAAGAGAACAGTTGTCAGTATGGAGCTTGAGGACCTCCATCCTTAGATGTGATGTCATAAAGGCCCATCAAAGGGAACTTGGAAGTAGCCGAAGAGAGGAGGGAATAGGGGACCTATGGGGTTGCTGAAACCAAGCAGGAAAGTGTTCAAAGAAAGCAAGCAGAATACAAAATGCATGAGAAGTTGCTTTGACAATATTGAGGTCTTTATTGACCTCATAGTTAAGATTTCAGTTATCCTCCCTGTGAAACTGTTCAGTTTTGTGATGGCTTCTCTCTTAATGACACCATTTCCCAGCCTAGTATATAGACTTCCATCAGCATACCACTACAAACCCTTACATGGTCCTGGTAGGCCTAAAACCAACAATGGTACTTTAAAGCAGAAGAAAAGTACATGAGTCTGGTAGGAAATCTTCAATTTAGTAGCATTTCTACTGTTCTCATAAAACTCGGTTTTAGATTTTAAAAAAAGTCAGAAAAACAGGAAGTGAATTTTATTTGGATATTGAATTGTAAAATTCCAGAGTCAGTGGACCCTTACATGTCCCTGACAGTGGCAGACATACATCTATAAAATGTCCACTAACTAGTTATCTAGACACCCTCTTACTGTCCACCCTTCCAGGGATCGTGTCTTGGTTACTTTTCTCTCGTTGCTGGGACAAAATACCCAATACCCCAAGTTAAGGAAGGAAAGGTTTATTTAGCTCAGTTTGAGGATGTTTCAGTCCATACCTGGTTGGCTCCAAGGCAGAGTGACGCATGGCAGTGGGCAACAGTTCATGGCGGTAGAAGACAGCAAAAGCAACAGAGCAAAGAGGGAGGAGCAGCAGAGAGCAGCCTCTTTCCCTCCCTTATATTGTGTGCAAAATTCTTCCTCCAGGGTGGGTGTAGCACTCACACCCATAATCCTAGCTTTGGACTATGGATCAATCATAAACTCTGGAAGCCTGCTCTGTGATTGCATGAGACTTTGATGGAACATCCCCTTTCCCCAAAAGTTCAATGAAATAAAAAAGTGATTTTGTAACTCATGGGGCCTTGGAGATCAGCAGGCCATCTGTTTCTACTCCTTCCCTTTCACAGGCACTATTCTGTGTAATGGTTTGAAGCCTGGGCAGATGAAGTGACTCTGAAACAGTTGGGTTGGTATGTGAGTCTTTCCCTGGAGAAATTGCTGGAGAGCAACTCTATTTTCTAGCACTTGACTTAGTGTGGGTGAGATGAGCCTCACCTAAGCCTGATCCAGGGAGAACAGATATCTGAATGTGGGCCAGATGTAGTGTACTAGAGATAGTGCAGCACCAAAAGGAGGCTGTAGCTTCACCTCAACCTTGACACAAGCTTGCTTCTGGAAGGGCATCGCTTTTTTAGGTGATAGTCCTTTCAGAGGCAAATTCTGGTTCTAGTTGTGAGCTCTAGTTGTAGCTTTGAAGGAAACAGACACCCACACCCAACTCCAGCTGAAACTGTGGTAAATGTGAGACAGCCACAAATTCCTTCCCACTCCACCCAGTGCAAGGCAGATCTTAATTCTCCTACCCTTGAATCCATGCTCACTTTTGTGAGAGGCTTCATTAGTAGACTATAGTACAGGTGATACGCTGGGATCTAGGGCTGTAAGAAGCCTGCCAGCTTCTGCTCAGGTCTCTTGGAACCTAGTTGCAGCCTGGCAGGGAACTTGAGCAGCCCTGTGGGGAGATCCATGGGAGAGGAACCGAGGTCTGCAGCTGGCAGCCAGCATCAACTTGCCCGGTCGGAGTAAGCCGTCTTGGGGGTGGGCAGTCCCACAGGAATCACCTTAGCTGGTGCTCTGGGTAGTCCAGAGGAATGCTCACCTGAACCTTTTCCAGACTCCTGACTAATCATAAGCAGAATGAAACTGCTATTTAGTATAGGCTGCTAAGTTTTAGAGTTTTTTTGTTCCCTGTTATAAAGCATTAGGTAACTAGGTTACTTGAATTAACTTCTTTATTTCTCACAGTAATCCTACAGGGGAGGTGTCATTATTTATGCCAATGAAGTGGTGACAAACTTGATCCAGAGGTGTTGAGATCCTACAACTGGCAAACCAGGGAGATGGGTATGGAATCACAGCCCGCCTGACTCTAGAGTCCCACTTCAAACTTTTAAGCTACATCGCTGATGTGATTATGGTCTGAGTCTCAGTTAACATGAAAAGATAAATTTATTTTGAGTGCCCAGAAAATAAAGCAGAACCACACCTCACAGAAACAGAGCTCACTGATCCATAGATCTGTGGATCAGATCTGACATCACTGAGATAACACAGAGTAATGAGAAATGGAATAAACTACTACAAAACTATGCAAAATTGACCCATAACTTGCAAAACAAACAAACTATGTAAACCATGAGGCAAACTATCTAGCCTCTGACTCTTAAAGCAGCTCATTTGAATGCCTGCATTCAAGAACACAAACCTCATCTAGTAACTCTTCAGAGATAAGACCACTGATTACTCCAGCAGCTCACCTGAGCTTGCAAACGCTGGCTACCACTGCCTAGACTTAGCTCATTTACTTCTGCCCTAAATCCACACTGTGACAAATGCCAGTGCCCCAAACCTTCTGAGTACCTTTCCCTACTGGTCCTGGTTTGAGGGGTGCCATATTTCTCATGGGCATGTTCCATTGCTCCAGGCAGTTAAGACCCCTAACCTTTGTTTTGATGACATATATGATGGTGACGTTTGATGGGTGAACTTGACTGGCAGGAAAAAAAAAAAAAAAACATGCCAAATTGAAAATAAGACCTGAGTGAATGTGTTAGCTTTTCCAACTAGGTGGCTTAAAAACAAGGTATTTATTTTTTTATAGTTCTGGACTTAGATCTTCAACATATAACTCTGGGGCAGGCATCAGACACGGTTTCCCCATCCCAAGGATTATAGATATTTTGGGCTACTTAGAGTGGATCTGCTGGCTGGGATTTATGGGTGCTTGATGCTCTACCCTATTCCTTGATGCTCTCCTCTGGTCCTTCAGGTAAGTGTGGGCTGGATGTTGGTTAAGCCTTCTTTAGCTGGAGGAAGAGAACAACATCAGGTGAATTATCTGGAAGACTCCCTGCGAGAATTCCCCATGAAGTAGATCACTGCAGATTTTCTTCCCATTGTGACACATGTAGGTAAAGACCCACCGGTACTGCACACCTGGGGGCAGTTCCCATTACTTGCAGGCCAGCTCTAACTGCCCTTTACTTTCTCAATGAAAAACATTCCATACAAGTGAAGGAAAGTGATATTTTCATAATGACCTGGATTCCATCCTAATTTATATTAAAGTACATAATTTAAAAACTCAAATAGTTCAGCCTTTTAAAACTCAGCACTTTGTTGCCTGGGTCCTGCATCCTCTGACCTTAGGAAGTGCCATTTCCTTTGCTGTAGAATTGTTCCAACACGAATTGCACACGCTCTTGGGAGCCCGGTACACTCCACAGTATGTCCAGAGATCTCCAGAATGTATATTTATTCAGATCATGACCTATTTTAATTTCTTGCTTCTTCTAAATTCCCATTCTCCACCCTTCAGATTTCATGGGACTTGAACCCATGGCCTGCGAATGCACAACTGAGCTACGATCCAGCACTTCGCTGGAGTTTTTATGGTAATGGAAGAAGATCTTAGCCCACACACTATGAGCAACAGTTTTAATTACTGTATTGGATACCATTATTCCAAAAATTCATTATTTTCTACTTTATCTTCTTTCTTTTTTTTCCATTCCTTTGCTGAAGTTTCTCCCTTCTCTCAAGGCTTCTCATCCCCCTAACTGTTAGAAATACTGTAAATGTCCCCAAATTTATGCAATACATTTAATAGTTTAAGCAGTCTTCTCTTTTTTTTTTTTTTTTGCGGTACTGGGGATCGAACTCAGGACCCTACGCTTGCTAGGCAAGCGCTTATTCCACTGAGCTATATCCCCAGCCCCCTAAGCAGTCTTCTCTTGAGCCTGTGTTTCTCTTCCATGACTACCCCATGTCCTCAATTCCCTTTACAGCTAAATGTGGATAAATTGTTTATTTTCATGTCCTTGTTTACATTCACTTACAAATTCTCCTCAGTCTTCTTCCCAGGCCAAACTGTCCTGTTTAAGTCACCCATGACTGCCATCTTGAAAAGCAACCTATTTTCTGTCTTTGTTATTACTCATTTCTGAGCTGCGCTAGGCTCAAGAGATTAATCCTTTTCCATAAGTTACTCTTGCACCTTTGAGTCCTGTTTCTTTGCAGACTCCTTCTCCTTCCATCGTTCATGGCTTTCAATTCTCCCAAACAGATGACTTTCAAAGCTCTGTTTTCACCCAGACTCTTCTGTTCTTTTGACCCCAGATTCACACCTCTAGCTGCCTCCTTGACTTTTCCATTTGGTTATTCCCAAGACCTGAAACCCAAGTTATGGACCAAACCCTGATCTTTGCTCATTCCCATGCTCTAGACCTGTAGGATGTTTCCTGTCTTAGTGAAAACGCTATGCATGCCTTTAATCTAAGTCAGAAACCTAGAACAATTCATGGCTTCTCCTTAGCTGCTTGTTTTCAACCCACTTTTGAATCTTTGGCAGACTTGGCACCAGATCCCGCTGCCATCTCACAACCACCCTAGTCTATGCCACATCATCCCCTCCCTGCCTGTTAGCTGGTCACCTCTGTTCTGTACCCATCTTTTATTCCATCCAGTCAACTCTGTATACTTGACCTTTGGGGTCTCCTTTGGGAGATTTCTCTTTCTTTTTCAGAGAAACAAGAAAATTCCTTTTAAAAAAGCCTGCCTGCTTCAGCCCTCACCCTTCCTGTTCCGCATCACTCTGCTTCTGCCGTGGCTAGCACTGATCCTGGGTTACTCTTTGCTGAGTGCCAGGCTCCATTGGCAAAGATAATCTCTAGCAGCTTGTCATTCCGCTTGGAACCTTTTTATTCTTTTCTACAAGTATGCGCACTTATCCCCCAGACCTCAGCTAAATCATGTCTGTGATCCCTGCTGTACAGGTTTTCCACAGAAACTGTAGCATCCTGTCTCTAGCTATGCTTTTCTTGTGAAGGTCATGCAGTGTAGTGGTGAAGGTCATGGGCACTCCTCTGTTTCTCTGTTTCCTCGTTAGAGAACAATGTTAGTGGTTTTTTATTTTTCAGAACTGGAGATTGAACCTGGGCTTTCACACTGAGCTACATCCTCAGCTCTTTTTTATTTTTTATTTTGAGGCAGGGTATCACTAAGTTGATAAATTAGCCCAGGTTGGGCTTGAACTTGTGATCCTTGTGCCTCAGTCTCCCAGAGTGCTGGGATAATAAGCATGTGCCTCTGTGCCCAGCAAGATCATATTTTTGTGCCTTTAGATCTATCTATCTATCTATCTATGTATCTTCTTTCTTATCATCATCTGTCATCTAAGTTCATTCCTGTGTTTGGCATAGTAATGGCACATAGTAGAATCTCAATAAGTACTTTTGAAAAAAGGTAGTAAATGTGAAGGCTTCAGGACTGAGACCCAACAAATCTCAGTTCACTTAAAATAACCAAGTCTTGGGCTGGGGTGTGGCTCCGTGGGAGAGTGCTTGCTTAACATGTGCAAGATCCAGGATTTGAGTCCCAGCATTGCAAAAAAAAAAATAAATAAATAAAAAAACCCACAATCTAGTCACTGGTATCGTGTTATAATAACACAAAACATACTATCTTTTCCCTTAAACTTTCTGTGCTGTTGCACTTTATGTGCATCTCTTAAAAAAGGCATCTCTGTGGACAGTTTTGTATTTCGTAGTAGTAGGGATTTAACCCAGGGCCTCCACACTGAACTACATCTCTCACTTTCTTGGTGGGATGCTGCCACCTTTTCTGTTTTCCAGTCAACTCCCCCGCAGGTTTACTCTCATTCTTCCATTTCTCTTATGATAGCAGCCATACTTGTGTTTGCGTGAGGGGAGGGTGATAAAGGGAAATGGGTGTGATCAGTTATCTCGAAGTAATTTCTATTTTTCAAAGGGAAAAAGAGATACAAGGATTAATATAAAGGGATTTTAAAGAGTTAAATTGTCCTCCAGCATGAACAATTCATTACATCACACTTAGGATTTCTGATTTGAGTGACAGTTGTGCATTTCATATATTATGAAGTTTTAAAACTATTCTTTTGGGAGAAAAAAATCTTGGTTTTTGGAAAGACTGTATAGCCACCCTAGTGAACTTTAAATAGTTTTCATAGACTCTAATCAAGTAAGTATTCCAGTCAAATATATTCAAGCATCTGTGAAATAATAATGAAGGAGTTGGACGACTTGTTCAACATGTTATTTAATAAGTACACAAGAAAAAGGGTTTGTTTTTATAATCAGTTCCTACATTGGCCACTAGAGGACACTGTTTGTAATGGTAAAAAATATAGTACAAATTGCATATAGCATTTGTCATCTGTACTACTAATTCTGAAATCAGATCTGATCATATTTTATGTGTAATATAAGGGCTGATATTCCACCTGAAATAGAGAGCCTTGTTTTACTAGTCTGGCTTTTCTATTGAAATAGAAATACAAAATTTCTAGCTTGAATGACACTGTAAGAAAAGTCCAGGAGTAATGGAAATACTCTTCCTCAAGGAGTGCAGGGAAAGAGCAAAGATTAAGTTGTGGAAACAGAAGTATGTAACAGTCATTTGGATACAAGGAAGAGAAGGGAGTGAACAAGACTATGGAGAAGAGAGAGAGAAAAGGGACAGCAGAGTTCATGAATGTCTTCTGACATGGAATTTCCTCATTCATTTTTCCCTCTATGTTTCTTAAACGTGAGTGTTGCAGCAGGTTGAATGGTGCCCCCGGTTGTTAGTCAGCTTTCTACAAGTATTCAAGATAATTAACTTGTAACAGAAAAAGTTTACTTAGCTCATAGTTCTGGAGATTTCAGTCCAGGACTGGGCGGGCCCTCTGGTGGCCAGGAGGCAGTGGCGGGCAGAGAAAACTTTACCTCGTGGCCAGAAACGAAAAGGGAAAGAGGAAGAAGAGACAAGTCTCACGGTCCCCTCTGGGGGCATGGCCCAGTGACCCGTGACTTCCGTGGGGCCCTGAAACTGTGGCCCCCTCCCTAGAGCACCATCCTGCAAACCAAACCTTTAACACAGGGACTATTGGGAGATAGGTAACATCCGAGCTATAGCGCCCCCGCAGCTCTCTCTCAGAACCTGTGAATGTGAGAGCAAGGGGATAGGTGTACTCTTTTGACATTAAGTTTATTTCTTTTTCTTTTGATTGACACATAATTGTACAGATTTATGGGGTACAGTGTGATAATTCAGTACATGTATGAAGTATGCAGTGAACAAATCAGGGTAATTAGCATGTCTACCTCCTTAGTTTTTATTCCTTAGTGTTTGGCATCTTGAAAGGCTTCTCTTCTAGTTCTTCATAAAATATATATTATGTTGTAAAACTAAGCATCTCAAGACAAGGCTATCCTGGATCGCCAAGGAGTCCCTAGGTCCAGTGAACAGGGGGGACAGAAGAGAGACTGACACACAGAGGAGATGGGAAGACGGAGGCTGATTGGAACCATGGAGAAAATGAGCAGCCACGGGAAGCCAGAGGAGACAAGCACAGGGAGGATTCTGGAGGGAGCAACACCCTGTCAACATTCGTATCGGACTTCTGACTTCTAGAGCTGTGAGAAAATAAAGTTTTTCAAATTTCTAACAAAGTTGTTAAGCAACTTTCTGGGCATGTCTTACAACAGCCCTAAGGAAAAAATACAAGTTCGGATTAGACGTACCTGGAGGGAGCTTGAGACATGGATTGCTGGCATCTGATTCAGTACTTTCGAGTAGGGTTCCATTTACAGTTCCTTTTTTTCTTTTTTCATTTTTCTATGGTATTGGAGCTTGAACCCAGAGCCTTTGCCATCCCCTTTTAAAATTTTTTATTGTGATACAGGTCTTGCTAAATTGATCCTCCTATTACACCCTCTCAGAGGGCTGATATCACAGGCATTTGCCACCATTCCTGGAAAATGTGCATTTGCAACACATTCCTAGATGACCATGGTACAATCGGTCTGGGGACCCACCTGCAGAGTCACTATTGTGGACTTTATCAGTCAGCACTCACTAGAGTAACAGATTTAATATAATATTATATGTCTCATATATATCTTACAAGGTAGACTTACAATGACTGTTTACAGAGCCAGGGGTGGAAGAATGCAAAAGGCTGTTTGCAAGCCGGAGAGCCAAACAATCCAGCTGCAAAGGTGGAAGATACGCAGCTCACGGTAAAGTCCTGTTGGAAGCCAAAGTGTCTACACTGGAAGGCCAGAGTCTGCTGCAAGCCAGCAGACAGTGCACAAGGTGCAAGAGAAGCCTGGAGCTCCCGGAAGAAACAGAAGTGAGCCTTCTTTCCTCATTCCCTTTTATTCCATTCAGGCTGCAAGCCTGTTGGCTGGTGCCACTCACACCCAGGCTCAGTCTTCTATCTTTAGTAAATTCCTTTTGCCACACCCTGAACTATACAAATCCAATTAGTTGGGTGTTTCTTACACAAGTTGACACAACAGATAACGATTACACAGATCTATGCTTTTCAATACTTTATGCTGGAATAAACTGGGGTTCTTTAGTTTGTACTTTTTATTTTAAAGAGAATAAAAATTTAAAAAATTAAAAACAATAGAGAATTTCAAAACAAGATGATAGAAAATTATTTTGCATATTGTTATTTCAAAAAGTTTTCCAATTACCAGATATAGGCATGCAAAATTGATCAAACAATTATGCATTAACTATTCCTTTCAATAAACCAATAGAAATTAGTAGTATAATTATCTTAGCTATCTTGTGTATATATATTTTCCCTTTCTTTTCTCCTTTCCCTTATCCCAGTTGTTCTTTCCTTTTGAACAGTTTCTTTCCCTTTCACAGTAACTATTGTACCTTTCTGGTTTTATTTACTCTTTCAGGTTCTTACTCTAGGGAAACAATATGATGTTTACACATGTGAGTCTGATTTATTTCACTTATGAGTATGGTCTCTAGTTGCATCCATTTACCTATAAAAAGCATCAAATTTATCTTTATAGCTGAGTGATACTCCACTGTTTAAAAATACCACATCTTTTTTGTTCATCCCTCAGCTGATGGGCATTTGGTTTGTTTCCAAGATCTAGCTATGACAAACTGAGCTGCTATGAACATGGATGCACATACATTGCTGTTGTATGATGTTTTCAATTTTTCTGGAAAAATACCCAGAAAGGGAATAGCTGGGCCAAATGAGACCTCTAACCGTAGTGTTTTGAGGAATCTCCACACTGATTTCTGCAGTGGTTGTACTGGTCTATACTACTACCAATAGTGGAGAAGTGTTCCTTTTTCCCCACAGCCTTGCCAGCATTTGTTATTGGTTGATTTCTTGATGAGAACCATTCTTTCTGGGGTAAGATGGAATCTCAGTGTTATTTTAATTTGCATTTCTCAAATGACCACATGTTGAACATTTTTCATATGTTTATTTGCCATTTGTATTTCTTGATCTGAGAAGTGTGTATTCATCACAGATGCCCATTTTTGGACTGGGTTTTTGAAATTTGGAGGCCTGATTTTTAAAAATTCTTTATATATTCTGGACAGGAGTCCTTTGTCTGGGGGACAGTTGGCTAAAGTTTTTTTTCCAATTTGTGGGTTTTATTTTTACTCTGTTGTAGAATTCTTTTGATATGCAAAATCTTTTCAATAAGATGAGATCCCAGTTGTTGATTCTTTGAAATACTTCCCATGCAGTTTGGCTTTTGTTCATGAACTCTCTGCCTACTCCTATGTCTTCAAGATTTCAACCTACTTTCTCTTCCAGTAGATTTAGTGTTTCTGTTTGAGTATTTAGATCTTTGATCCATTTTGACTTTAGTTTAGTGCATGGTGATAGACATGGGTATAGTTTTAGTGTTCAGCATGTGGAAAGCCAAAAACTCGGATTCTTTTAAAAGGCCTAGAGATTCTGGTTTATATTTGGCCTGCAGTAGGACCTAGAGATCAGTATTCAATTGATCAATATTCCAGGTGATTCCAATTTATAGCTGGACAAGAACTACTACTTTGATATGCCATTTCTTTAAAATTTCTCCATATTAGCCCATGATATACAAAAGGACATTTCTATGGGACCATAAAGTAGTGGTGGTGAACCTCTGGTACATGTGGCATGGTGGGAGGTTTGTTATCGCTGAATGCTCTAAAAGATTCACCATCACTGCTATAAAGCCATGGCACTGAATCACTAATAAAAGGTTGTTATTAATTTTTAAAATATTAGGAAGAAGAATATGCTGCTCAGCTTCCTATCGCTGTGACCAAGTTCCTGAGAAAAGCAATTTGAAGAAGAAACATTTTATTTTGGCCCATTGTTTCAGGGGTCTCAGTCAATGGTCAATTTCTCTATTGCTTTAGGCCTACGGTTGGGCAGAACATCAGGGTGGGGTAAGCTTGTAGCAGTCAGAAAGCAGGAAGAAAGAGAAACAGCCTGGGGAGGAAGGGTTTGGGGGCCGGGTACAATTGTCAAGGTCACATCTCCACCACCTACTCTCTTTCGTTAGGCCACAGCTCCTAGCTTTCTGTCATCTCCCAATAAAGCCGGTGTGATTTTATCCATGGACTGACCCCTCAGGAATCCAGTCGCCTGCTGGAACCTACCTCCAAACACATGATTTTTAAGGGGATATTTTAGGTCTAACCCGTAACAGAGTAATCCACTTTAAAATCATTTCCTTCTTAAATTATAAGAAGGTCTTGTCTTTTTAGTTCATTCTCAGAAAATGCTGATCAAAGAATGTGTTAATTTGTGGCTCGCAAGTGGTGTGGTATAGTTTCTCTATATAACGAGTTTTGGGTAGTATCTCTAACATTCTGTTAGATGAGACTCTGTGATATCAGAAACACACACTTTCTGGAGTGGGATTTAGATTTAAATGCCTGAGATAAGGCATGACATTTGCAGTGAGGCAGAACCAGCAGGAGCTGAAGGCACAGGTCTTACGTGACAGATTTGGACTGGAATCCTAGTACTATCTGTTTTTATGCATGACTTTGGCAAGTTATACTTTGAAAGAATTGGTTGTATGATCTGTAAAATGGGTCCTCATGCTTAAATGATATTCCTTAATGATAAAGTTTTCAATATATTCTAATAATTTTCTACTTGGTAGCCAGGGTAGTCATTTTATATTTCTTGTACTATCTCGCCACCAGTTCTCACTCTGACTGTATGCAAGTTTCTACTCATGTTCTTCTAACATATTTTTATTATGGATTTTTGTTGAGATTGATATTAAGTACTTACATTGGCTTATGTAAATAATAGTTTCAGCATTATCATAAAGTATAGTATAGTTTCTTGTCCTTTCATAACTTGTTTTTTTCTGGAGTTAGCCATTGCTGTGTCTTTCCATATATTTGATTATCTATCTGCCTATCACTGATGCTTTCCAACTAGAACTCTGACTAGAATTCCAACTAGAATTCCATCCTGTGTGGCTACCCCAATCCATTAGTTTTCCCTCCATTGGTATATTACTTTTAAGCCTTTCATCATACCACCCCAGTTTGCAGTGCTGGCTCTCCGGGCTTTGGCAAAGCTGACATTGAGGGACTGCTCCCACCCAAATTCCCCTCCCTGTTCCCCTGTGTGTGATTCGTTCTTTGATCTTGTGACTTCTTGGTTCATTTCCCTTTCTTTGTGTTGTAGGGATTTACCCTACAACAACATTTGGAGAAATAACACTTGAGATAACAATGCTTTAATAACTATTGAAGACACATGTCTTTATCTTGTTTTTTGTTTGATATTGTGGGTAGGAAAGTATTTAAGTTAAAATAATTTTTCATCAGAATTTTGATGACAGGCCTGGGGATGTAGCTCAGTGGCACAAATGCTGTTTGGCTAGCACACAGTCCTGAGTTTGATTTCCAGTACCAAAAAAGAGAAAAAGAAAAAAATGTTAATGACATTTCCCACTCTTTCTGATTTTTTTTTCTCTTTAGAAATATGAAGACTTTCTTACTCCTGAATCTTTATATAGTCTTCCCCTCACATCCCTTTTTGTGATACTGAGTCTCACCATATAGTCTAGGCTGGCCTTGAACTCATGGCAGTCCTCCTGCCTCTGCCTTATGAGTTCTCCGATTACAGGCACACAGCATCACACCCAGAGCTTTTTCCTTCTTTTTCAATTTTTAGGATTTTCTTTTTATCCCAGGTATGCTGAAATTTTCGGACATGTCTTGATAGCTATAGACTCACTTTCCTCTGTTCTTGGAATTTTTGTTTATACCTTTGATAATTTCCTCTCCATTATGTTTTCTGAAATTCTTACTACTTAGACCTCAGTAGATGCTCTAATTCTTTTATATATATATATATATATATATATATATATATATATATAGAGAGAGAGAGAGAGAGAGAGAGAGAGAATGTATTTATGGGAGAATTTTTAACTTAATCTTTCAAGTGTTCTTTTGGATTTTTAGTTTGCACTTTTGTGTAATAGTCATTGTTTTCTTTGCTAGGACAAAGTACTTGACAGACAAATTAAACAGCAAGGTTTATTTTGCCTCACAGTTTCAGAGTGTTCGAGCCCTAGTGAGCTGGCTCCAAAGAGGAAATGGCATGTAAGGAGCCGGGCAGAGGAAAGATAACGCATGGCATCTAGGGAAGCAGACTGGGGGGAAATGGCCAGAGACCAGAATACACTCTTTTAGGTCCCACCGCCAGTGACTCACCTTCTCCAACCAGGCCCCACCTTTCAGGAGCACACTGAGCGGTGAACTCATGGTTGGATTAAGTCACTGATGAGAACGACCACCCAGTGATCAACTGACCTTCCCAAAGTCCCATCTCTGAACATTTGAGGGGCCGGGATGTAGCTCAGCGGCACAGCTCCTGTCTGGAAAGCACAAGGTGAATCTGAGTTTGATTCCCGGTACTAAAAGAAAAAAACAAAGAAAAACATGAGACATATAATTTTGAATATTTCCATTTGCTCTCTTTTTTTGTTTTTTGTTTTTTTTTTGAGCCAAGAGCTCATCATATAATATAGGTTGACCTTGAACTTGCTATGAGTCCAGACCGGCTATGACCTCATGATTTTACTGCATTAACCCCCCCCCCCCCATTCTGGGATCATATGCGTGCGCCACCATGCCGTGTGTGCTCTTTCTTATTTTTTAATATTTCTTTCTTTAACAAAGTCTTGTTCTACTTTTATGGAAATGATCCCTGCTCTTATTTTCTGATATTTTTATTGACTACAAAGTTTTAAAAATGTTTTTTCCTATTGTCACTATTTCCTCTGAAGTATTTAATTCTGGTTCTGTTTTTAATTTTATAGATGTCCCGCATGTCTGTTGTCTTTAGGCTGAACATTTGATGCTCCACACCTGACCTACAAGGTCTAGAAATTACATTTTTCATGCTCCTTTTCCAGCTGACTCCCTCTTAGTGTCTAGCAACAAGAAACATTTCTGAGAGTTCAGAAGTGGGCAGGAAACAGAAGCTCTCTGCTCCCAACTTCTGCAACAGTGGACAGTTGCTAGAAGTTCTGGGTGATCTCTATGGGAACTGTGCAGTTATGGCAACCACTGACTCTGGGGAGCTGCTGAGTAGCAGTCGTACCTTGGCAGTGTTTCACTTCTGCTGTGTCTGGGGAGCTGAGCACTGCCTTGGCCGCCTCCTTGTGCAGAATGAAGGGAAAGGGCACTGTCACTGATTCGCTACATCCCAACACATCTCTTTTTCATGGAAAACAGTCCCAGAGACAGTACATGGAACTCAATCAGTCTCACCAGTTCTGGGCTCTATTGGCAGAATTTATATACATCTTACTCTTCTCTCCTTGAAAAAGATGGACAAATTACGCTAATCTGCATGCCCACCACACATACACATATTCTAGCTGAACTGTGGGAGGGAAAAATTGTAAGAACCTGTTGGATTTGCAACAGATTGGTAGCATCTGCAGAACACTGCACAGCATTTTGGTTGGCCAAGACCTATGCTTTATCAGGAAAGTATCACATTTGAATTAGAAATATGAATTTAAATTTCATTTCTTTGTACATGAAAACACATTTAGCCTTGCTCTTTCAGCAATGCTAAATTATACCTTTCAATGGCTGAGGAGTCTTGCTTCAACTAAATTTACATCAGGTTAAATTCTGCTTTTGTTTGCAAACAGTTGCCTAGGTAACACATACGTGTGTGTGTGTGTGTGTGTGTGTGTGTGTGTGTATAAACTACATAATATCATTAGTGGGGAGTGCTATCGCCATATAGCTCACCAGAATTTTTCTGTACTGATTACTTTTACAAGTCCATAAAGGGAAAAGGATAAAGTCAGAGGAATTAGTGGTATGCCTCATTCTTCAACACAAAAGTTTCCTCCTTGATTAAACAGAGAAAGTTAGAAAACTATTAATGAAACCATAACCTATAAGCATTGAGGCATTTAGAAAGAATGCCCAGTCTAAGCCATAAGGACAAAGTAAGTTGGATAAGAACTACATTTTTTCTTGCCTGTATTTGTCCAAAAGGCATATTATTTAACAAATTGTCAGTTTCTCTGGAGTCAGAAATGTATTAACTTGAAGTGAGCAATTAACATAAACTTCTGTGTGTTTGTTCCTGCATTTGTTTGGAAGCCATGGCTAGCAAATCCAGTGTGATCTAAATTACAATTTTACATAAAGAAAAGAAATGCCAACTTGGTAATAAGAAGAATCATGGTTAGAGGTGAAGCTCAGTGGTAGAGTATGTGCTTAGCGTGTGTGAGGCCCTGGCTTCAATCCCCAGCCCAAAAAAGGAGGAGAAGGAGGAAGGGAAGCAGTGAAAGAGTGGGAGAGGACTAGGAGGAAGACAGGAGGGAGAAGGAACTAGTTCAGGGTAAAAAAGGCTAATTTTTTAATATGAAATACCACTTAGGAGACTCTGCCACATGAATGCTCATCTATAGTATTGTTTATAAAAATGAAATCTGAGCCAGGCATGGTGGTGCACCCCTATAACCCCTATAATCGAGAGGCTGAGGCAGGAGGATCACTGGAAGTTCAAGGCCAGCCTGGGCTACAAAGTGAGTTCTAGGCCAGCCTGAATTGCATAGTGAAACCCTGTCTCAACACACACACACACACACACACACACACACACACACACACACGAAAGAAATCTGAAAAAAACCCCAACTTTCTAACAATTGTAAAATATTTAAATAAATTATACTATATACATAATAAAATTTATGTAGCCATTTAAAGTATTGGTAGATTTATTGGTATGAATGATGTTTTCACATATAGATTTACTTCGCGTATCAACAGTTCTTAGTGATTTTTTGCCCATGTTATTTACTTAAAAGTTATACTACTTTTCAGAAAACTTGAAAGAATTAAGTATTTTTCACATAAGAAAGACTAAATAAATATGCCATAAGAAACACTAGGGCTTATATTTTAAAAAATGTATTTTTTGAGACAGTCTTGCTATCCAGCTCAGGCTGACCCTGAACTCATAATCTTCCTGCCCTAATCTCCTGAGCACTGGTATTATTAGCATGCAACACCACTGCCTGGTTAACATTTCACTTTTAGGCTAATTATATTAACCAAATCATTTAGCCAATTTTCTCAACATAGTAGTCTCTGCCAATATAGTATGGTGTGAGACAGACTTGAACTGGGCACCATTAGTGCTTCCAGAACCCTTGGTTTGTGTGTTCTGCGATTAAGCAGGAAAATAAACCTCTATCTACTCTTTCTATAGGTTACTAGGAGTTGTCAGATTAGCTTTTCCTTTTCCCTACAGTGTTTTCAGTGTTCTAATTTTATGTTCAATTATTCTTTTTCAAAAGTCAAACAAACAAACAAAACAAAACTCCGAATTGTGAAAGTTGCTGAAGAAAAGGATGCACAGAGAATTCACCTTCCCGAAGAATGGCTCCGTCACAACGCTCCCCACCCAACCCCCTTTAGCAAGATCCTTCTGTCTCACTGCGAGAGTACAGTAAGCATTGATTATACTTCGCTTAGTATTCAAACCATATTTAGATACTTCCAAATATGGTTGTCCATTGTTTATATAAACTTTAAAATATTTTCAGTCAGCAATGGGAAATTTGGCATCATCATGTAGGATAAAATGTGTCATGATATTTTCATTAATGTTAAAGAAAAAAATTTAAATTTACTGTTTTTTCGTTTGGCAAAGTTGTTCAGAATTATGTATTGTGGTTAAACAGGGGTTGGGTGAATTATTACATCAAAGCAGGTTGCAAAGATAGGCTTAGTAGAAATGTATACATGGACACATAAATAGGTAATGAGTTGAAAAGATATGTAGCAAAATTGTACCCAGTGACTCTGTTGTTACATAATGGGTGACTGTTTTTCCTTATTATATCTAACTTACTCATTCCTTTCACTTCCCTTCCCTTCCTCTCCTCCTGCCTCCTCTCCTCATTCGCTTTTATTTGCTTAAGTGCCACGATGATATTTTGAGAATAAGCTAAAGCTTTCTATCAGTATGTTTCGTACCTCTGTGTCAGTCTGATGTGATATGAGATTAACTTTATTCCATGGGAATGAGCTGACAGGGAGCAGAACATGAGTAAAAGAAGTCAGTTTTTAACTTTTTGTTTTTGAAGTTAAGACCTGGCAGAGACAGACAGTTTGGAAGATGACACAAGGCTCAGAGCCAGTTCTGCAAGCAGGCTGGGTGATGTCTCTCTTGAGTGGGAGGAAAGGAGAAGGGGCGGGGGGGAAGTGAGAAGGTAATGGGCCCAGGGTGGGATTTGAGGGAGGAGAGGAGTGATAGGCTCCTCCAAGGCATTTGGGGATTTGAAAGCAGGAAAGGGCTTCTTGTGGAGGAATTAAGTCACAACAGACATCTCAAGATATACTAGCTGTGATCTTGCCAGCTGTTGACTTGGGGCTTTTCACATTTGGGTGATTATTAAGAGAGAAGAAAATGGGGAGAGAGTATCTGGTACTTCCTAGACTCTCACTTTAATCCACAGATTTCTATCCCAACAATAGATCGCAAAGATTCCAAGTCAATATAGATTTTTAATTGTAAGAATGTACAGAATATCATTATCCCCAAATTACAGTAATGACAACCAATGTTACAGCACACAGATAACTTTCCTGGTATTTTCTAGGTATTAGAATGTGTTTATAATTCTCAAGGCCCTTTGCAAATAAATAAAAATAACAGTTTTATTTTATTTTATTTTATTTTTTTTCCGGGACCGGGGATCGAACTCAGGGCCCTAGTGCTCAGCGGCAAGCACTTAGCCCACTGAGCTGTACCTCCAGCCCAAAAATAACAGTTTTAAAAGCTCAGAGATTCACAAGGTTTCATTTCTATTAAAACCTAATCTGAAAAAATATACCAATCTAAAGCTCAGAGATTCACAAGGTTTCATTTCTATTAAAACCTAATCTGAAAAAGTATACCAATCTACTTCCATATGAGGTTGAAATGTGACTTCATTGCTTACCTGCCAGAGTCTAATTTAAAAAACAGTATTGTACAAAGACAGTATCTCTTTATGCCTTCTAATAATTTAGTCTATCTATTTACATCCGTTAAAAAGAATCACAAGGATAAAAAAATGGCCAATATGCACTGACCTTATATCTTGTGTTGTTTCGCTTTCAATTCTCTCCATTTATTCTCTGCAATCAGCCCCTAATTCTCTGTACTTTCAGTTCCATGGAGACCTGTCTTGGTGGGTCATCGGCCTCTGCCGCAGGACTGAACCACTGCCTCCTTCCTCTGAATTTACCTAACTTCCTGCTCCTAAAATTCCAGCCAACATTGTTCTGCACGCCCTCCACGCTTCCCCTCTTGTTCATCATACTTTTGGGGGACAGGGGGAAGGTTCTCCTTCCACTCGTAAACTTCTCAAGACCTTTCCGTTTTCCTCTTTGTATCCCTTAAATACTGATGATTTTAACATTTGTGTCCTCAGCCCTTTTTCCTTTTCCTCATTCTCTTGCTGAGGAATCTCTTCTATTCTCAAGGCTTTGGTTGGCATCCCCATTTATGGGATTCCCAGATCTATGTCTTTGCTCAAGGCTCCTGGGCTCCAGACTTACAAATGTGATGCTTACGAGTGTCCTCCATGGTCCATAGGCTTTTGAGCTTCAGATGCCCAGAGAGGAACTCACCTTCTTTACAAACACGGCTCTCCTGGGCTCATCTACGGGAAGCTGGCACTCCAGGCCTCCAAGGGGCCCTGGCTGGGGCTCCTATTCCACTCTCCCTGAACCCCGCATTTGTATTGGTCTGCTTAGGCTGCTGTCACAAAGTATCATGGACAAAATATCTCAGTGGCAGAAAATATTTTCAGTGGCAGAAAATATCAGCAGATATTTTCTTACAGTTCTGGAAGCTGGAAAGTTCAAAATCAAGGAACTGGTAAGTTAATTTTTCTGGTAAGGCTTCCTTCCTGGTTTGCAGATGGCTGGCTTCTTGGTGAGCCCTCATTTAAGGGAGCGAAGGAAATAGGAGAGAGAGAGGGAGAGTGAGAGATTTTCTGGTGTGTTTGTCTTACTTCTTATAAGGACTCTAATCCTTAAAGAGGGATTGGGGCTTGTAGAAGGGCGTCAGCTTAACTATTCGGTAAAGGGCCATAAATTTTCAGTCCCTCACACCAAATATCAATCATGAAGGTCTTTATGGCTTCCCAATAGTATTTTAAACACCCACTTGTTGGGGACCACTACAAAGTGGCTCTGAGCAGGATTTAATATTAACCAATTGGCTTTTCATATTTACTTGGGAGCTGTCCAGGTCTGATCAGGCCCGCAATCTCCCAAGTGAGTGGACAGACGAAGGTGTAAATAAAAAATGAGACAATGGTATATGATTTCAGGGCTTCCAGGAGGGACTAATTCTTTTCCAGCTTCTATATTCTCTGAATTAGCCAAAAACTTTACTTGGGTCACCTGTATTTATTAGGTTTACAAATAAGGGAGGGGGAATACTGAAGAAAATGCAGGAATCTTGGCAGGACCCTGGGCAGGACTTGGGAATCCTTTCAAGGACTCCTCCACGTAATATTATGTTAATTTAGGAGAGCTATGTTATCTCCAGGAAGGCCTTCACAGCAGGGCTGAGATCCCTGCAGCCAGAGTTTCCTAGAAGTTAATAGGAATGGGAGCCAGGCCTCCTCGGCTGCGGTCACCTTGTCCTTGAGGCATCACAGCATCACAGGCCAATACAGGCCTCAGCAGTGACCAGTGACTCATAGAGGTTCATTTACTATGAATCAGCTGCCTATCTGCAGACAAGATGCCTAAGACTTGGACAACTCCCAAGTAAATATGAAAAGCCAATTGGTTAATATTAAATCCTGCTCAGAGCCACTTAGTAGTGGTCCCCAACACCATCTTTCACCTGGTTCATCACCACAAGCATCCTGCCTGTCTCCCTGCTTCCCGTTCACACCTCCCGCCTGGTCCCCACACTGCATGCTTTGGTAACACGAGGACAATCACTTTCCCTCCCTTTAGTTTTCTCAGTGACCCTCTGTTACTTTCATGATGAAGTCCAGACTCGATGTTTGTGAACTTTGTGAACCTTGTTTGTCATCGTAGTGTCATCTTACTACAAATGTAGTTTCCCCAAGGAAATTCTCTTCTCTCTCTGTCTCTTCTTTCTGTTGGGCCATGTTCTGTAGCTGGTGTTTCTTCTCCTTGGAGGCAAAAGCAAGCTGCACCACAGACCTGCATCCCGGGGAGTCATATGACAGCCCAGGACAGCGCATGGGTAGGCGTGGTGGTCCTCTCCCAGGTGGACAGAGGCTAGGTCTGTGCCACATAGGAAGGCAGCTGTCTGCACTCACCCTTCCTTACTGCCCAGACCATCAGGGCAGCTCCCTTTCTTCATGTAAATGGATGGCTACAAACCTGAGCAATATTAAAACTGCTATAGCTACATACAAAAATACATAAATAAGAAAATGAGAAATAGATGTCTTACTCTTTTTTTCCCTCTGTAGTGCCTGTGGATTGGACCTAAGGCCTCACACATGCTGGACAAGTGCTCTATCACTGAGCTAAGTCCCCGGCACTTTTTATTTTATTTTGAGACAAGGTCTTGCTAAGTCACCCAGGTTGGTCTGGAACAGAGAATCTTCCAGCCAGAGCATCCCTGTAGCTGAGATGACCGATTATTTCCTATTCTTTAATGAAGCTAAACTTTATAGCATGGGGGATATACATTCTGGTGCCTATCATTTGTCAGTTTATTCTAATAAGATCTAAATTATCTGCTGCTTTTAGAAAAACATCTGTGGTTATCACCGATTAAATAACACTCCTTTTTGAGCCATGAAGCAGCACCGGACACAGCATGAAGTCTTCTGGTGTCTTTCCTCTCAGCTCTGCTAACAGAGTCCAGGCCAGGGGTCATGCAGAGGCCAGTACCTCCAACATGGTGGCCCGGGGAGCCCGTGCCCAGCCCTATTGATAAAGCCAGGACCGAGGTGCCTGCCTGCTGCACCCAATGATGTCCCAGCCAGGGCTCTGTGTGACAGGGGTTGTTGCACTGCCTCCCACTCCTGGCATGGCCATACCACACCCAGGGGTTGCCCGCCCCACACTCTCTGCATGTACAGTGTCTCCCGAGGCTGCAAAGCCTGGAGGAGTAAGGCTCCCCAGGTGTCCCTGCTGGCCACGATGGTTTCTGGAGGAGGAGGGTGCACCTTCCTTCCCATAGGACAGACAGTACGCACCTTCCACCTGGGCCTCCGCAGCGTGCTTGGCCAGCCTGGCTGGCCCATGTCCCTTTGTGCTTACATCACTTGTTCTGTGTTGCAGACAGACAGTTGCCTCTTTCCAGATTGTTCCCCTCCCTCCCCTCCTTCATTCTACATCTTCACGTGCAGTCCTCCTTCAAGGTTTAGGTGACATGATGCGTGCCTCCTGGGGAGGGAGTCCGGGTGCCTCCCATCAGGTTATTCTCTCACTTGACCGTCCATTTAGTTTTTCTCCAACAACCTACACCTTACTAGACTTGATGTTTTAAAAATTATCATTTGCACACATATTTTAAAAAATACTCTCCATTTTCCTGAACTGGTGATCCCATGGAAAATGTGTTCAGCTGCTCCTTTTCATCTCCTTAAGGTCCTAGTCAATATCTTAGACATAATAGTTATTGAACCTTTGGAGGGGTTTGTCAGAGGTTCGAGGAAGTAGGAGAGTGAGAAGGTTGTCAGTGGGTACAGAGTTAAAATTAGATAAAAGGAGTAAGTTGTGTGTTGTTTTGTACAGCATGGCCACAGTGTTTAGCAATATTATGTTGAATGTCTCAGTCAGTAGAAGCAAGGAGTTTGCACGTTCTTACCACAAAGAAAGGATAAATGCATGAGGTGACGGCTGTAGCAACTGCCCTGATTTCATTGTCGTACAATACATATGCGTATAAAACCCTCCCACTAAGTTGCACATCATGGCACATGTCTGTAATCCTAGCACTCTGCGGGCCTGAGGCAGGAGGATTGCGAGTTTGAGCCCAGTCTGGACAACAGGCTAGGGAGGTAGCTCCAGGCAAAGGCTCTCACTTCCAATCTATACTCCATAAAAGCCTACAATTATTCTAGGTCAGTAAAAAAACAAACATTTGCTTGGTGTGCATGAGGCTCTGGGTTTGATCCCCACCGCCAAAAAGAAGATAAATAAATAGAACAAAATGCAAAAAGAAAAAAAAATTAACCCAAAAAATTCAGGGATCAAAATATCAGAATTTTGAATAAAGATAGGGTCAGTAACAATGATGTGTGAAGTCGTAGTGGAGTTTTAGGCAAAAGGAAAAACTACTGGTCCTTAGTTTTATCTCTGGACTTGACTAGATAAGAAAAACTTTGAAAATCCTTTCCTACCAGTGCTCACATTCTGAATTATGTACATTCACACAGACACTTCTAATTCGATCCTGCAGGGGGCAGCAACACCCAAGTAAAAGGCTCGGGGGATGTCGCCACCGTTGTTACCACCATCAAAGAAAAAAAAGGAAGAAAGAACGGGAAAATGCGCGCACACACACACACACACACACACACACACACACACGATAGCTAAGATAACTGTACTACTACTTGCTGTTGGTTTATTGGGAGGGACAGTTAATGTTTAATCACGTGATCAATCTTGCACACCTATATCTGATAATGTGAGCAACTACTTTGAAGATAACAATATGTAATCCAGCAACCATTGTTAATTTCCTATCACTTTGTTTTGAAATTCTGTAACGTCGGTATTGTTTTTGTGTTGTTTTGTTTTTGTTTTTGTTTCGTTATTTTGTTTTTGTTGTTTTCTCTTTAAAAACACTGGGAGGGGATATCTTGAAGGGTGACAGTTTTCAAAATGACAGTAGGGTGTGCAGTGGAAACTTTGTGCAACCGCACATAACTTTTTTCACCGGAAAACTCAGAAACAAGTTTATGTCCAGCTTTCAATGTCATAGACATGTTTTTGCAGATTAGATTTGAAACGTAGTCAAATCCAAGGCTTACAAGCTACACCACCATGTGGTAAAGAGAATTCTGTAATTATCTGTGGCCAGTTTTTGGAAGGGCATGTCAATAATTAGCTGGTTTTATCTTCTTTCTCACCTTTCCTTCTTTTAGTACTGGAGTTGGAGGTTTGGAAGAGAAGCAGGACATCAAGGAGAGGCCCACTCATTCGCAAGATGAAGAAACACACATCTTGATCAACTGACTGATGTATTTGATAATTCCCCCTTTTATTCTTTTTCTCCTTTGCTCAAGGGTTTTACAAGCATTTACTGTCTACCCTATGACAAGTGCTACTTTGGCACAAATAGACACCCTGAAGATATAAATCATAATGCTCCTCACTTGTGAACAACTACTTGAGGGTAGGAAACAGCGGTAGAAAGAGGTGCTTAATGATACTTAGGGAAGTTTGTGTGCAGAAAGAGATGTGAAACATTCTGGGAAATCAACTGAATATCAACTCACAAGTCCTCATCTCTTTGCTGTTAAGAAAATTTTAGGCTGACTCTAGGGTCTAAGATAAGAGGTTAGTACTTTATTTATATTTGACTATGACGTTGGTACAAAGACTAGTTCTAAGTAAACACCAAGTATTTTTCAGGTTCTAGTTCAACGGGGACATCTATCAAATATGTTAATTGTGCCTGATGCGGTGGCACACACCTGTCATCCTGGTTCCTCATGAGGCTGAGGGAGGAGGAGCACAAGTCTGAGGTCAGATTAGGCAAAGTAGAGAGACTCTTTTTCTCAAAATAAAGTAAAGGACTGGAGATGTAGCTCAGCAGTAGAGGGATTGCCTAGCATGAGCCAGGCTCTGCATTCAATTTCCCCTAGCACTGAAAAATGATGTGTATCTATCTCCGAGAATCAAGACAGAAATGTCAGTCCCCAGAGAAATCAAGGAATGCAGTTCATAAGCTATGTCCTGGGAAACTCTAGGGCACTGCTTGCCCAGTACAGTTTTATTAGTAGGATCAAATGTATTGGAGTATATTTTTAAAGATCCAGCTTCCTTACTGGAGAGCTACAGAATTTTATTTTGGAGAATGGGAATCTGCACTAATAGAAGTGTGAAATGTGATTCTTGTGCGAGCTGTAAGAGCCCCAGGGGCCTCTGCTAGCTTGTGTACCCCTAACCAAGCACCTCTTCTTCTAAAGTGTGACAGCTGTTTTTTAAATGCACTGTTTTCACTGTTGAATCCTCAGTACTTTGAACACTGTCTTGTGACATTAAATATTTGTTGATTGAATACATTAATACGAATTATTATATCAACTGGCTCTTAGGAGTTCATTTTCATAAAGTTTTCTACCATTGAAAAATGTTAAGTTCCTAGACCATATTTTGGGCCATCCTCTTGCCTTCAGGAAGGAAAACAAAGATAACAAATGCCTTTGGGCTTCTGAGCCCTTCATAGATACTTCTATAAGGTGTAGAACCTCATTAACTACATCTTTAAGACCAAGTTCCACTGCATTCGGAATAATGATCTATTAGCTATAAGGATTATTCCTGTATTCACTTCACCAGAGATTGTAATTTACCAAGTGTCAAGAGTCAGTCACAATTGAGCTTGGTTGGCTCTCTGGCTATCATGACTTGTGGACCAAAACACTGAATCCTGGAATGTCTGACACTCTGGATTCAAGTAAAGACACATCAGTACTGTGACTTTCTGTATGTGGGCATTTGCATTGACAGAAATTGAGATGCACAGTAAATTCACCCTTCCACTTGGTTACTTATGTTAAGTTCAGTGGTCTTTCTAATTTTTAGCAGAGGAAAGCCTTACTTTGGTGATCATGAGCTCATTTCTACAATTGGTAGTTAGGCATTATTTATTCATTCACCTGTTTGTTTTTCTTTACAAATAACTACTGATTGGGCAACACTATCTATGAAAGCCTTTATTCAGCTTTACAGAAACAATTATGTGTACTTTATATATTTATTGGAAAGTAGTGATTTTAAAGTGGGATTGCCAAATTCATGTGTTTGTGTGGGTGCACTGCACAAATTAAAGTTCTTAGTGGTGCCCCAGAAGCAGAGAGAGGAGCAAGGAGCTGGGAAGGAAATACACTCTTTCAAGTCACATTCGCGGTGACTCTTTTTGTTTTCCTCCAGTGACTCTTACAGCCAGGTCCTATCTTCCATGAGCCCTTGAAGACACGAGGCTCTTGGAGATATCCCAGGTCTAAACTCCAACATTCTTTCTTTCCTCCAACACTCATGAGCACCTCTTTATGGAAAATACACTTAGAGCATTTCTACAAGTTGCCAAATTCCTAACAGTTCCAGGATTGCTGAAAAGACTAAGTCTAAAACTTAAGGCAAATTCTTAGCTGTGAGTCTCAGTGTAAATAAAAAATAAAGTTAAATACTTCCAATATACAATGGCACCGGTAAGCATTCCTATTTCAAAATAGAGGAGTGGGGAATAGAAATCAGTGGGACCAAAAGAAGAACAAAACTGAGGAAGGCAAACATCAAATCCTGTGTAGCTTCATGTCCAGTATTGAAGGTAAATATGTGAACTCCAAGTGGGGTCCTGCCCCTATAGCACTGCAAGTTGTCCTGGTTTCTCTGTTGGGATGGCTCTGCTCACTGCCTGTGCTTTTCTCAGCTGATGTTCCATGTGCCTGGCATCTCCACCTTCTTGAGAGCTCCTCTGCACTTTCGGTTTCATTCTCACAGCTTAATATACTTCCCTCGCAGGGCACACTGCCTGGCCCCCCAGACCTTCTTCTGCAGTATAAATGGAAGCCTTCCTGACCCTATGACTCTTGCATTTTGCATGACCTTAAAACCAGCACTATGGGGATGATGCCAAGGTCTGCCACCACCTTGAACAGTAAGTGAGCCCCCTTGAATTGTGACCGCAGAGGCCTCTCAGTGCCTGAATGGCTGAACACTGTGAATTTCCTAGCGGTCCTTTTTGAATAGGGTGCTGTGAACATGTCTTTTCAAAGCTGTCCTTCACTTCTGGACCCTTGAACTTCTAATGGCTGGAGTTTTGTGGGTTTCCTGGAAGCTTTCAGGCATCCTTTCTATTGTTCTGATAGAAAGTAATTTTTTTAATGCTATTTTTTTCCAGCAACCAAGTTCTCATTTGCTCCAGCTTTTCTGGCCCTTCCTTTCTGGGGAAACTGAAAACTTCCTAAATGGGCTTTTTCTCTCTGTTTCTCAGTGTTAATTTTGCTAAAAGCAGTGAGCCATGGCTATTACACATTCTCAACACTGGGCTGCATTGATGTTTTCTCTGCCAGATTAATTAGTCTTCTGCCCTCATCTCAGTCTCCCATAAAGTCTGAGAACAAAATATAGGCAAATTTTCTGCCAGAGTATAATGCACATGGCCTGGAGGCTAACTGCTAACAGTCTCTGCTCCCAACTGAAACCTCTTGAGCCTGGTCTTTACTCTATGCCTTTTTATCAGCATTCTGCTCTTCTGAACTCTGACCAGAATCTGCCACTAAGCTTGGCTTATGGCATTCTAGAGCTTCTTTTTTTTTTATTATTAAAAAAAATAAAAGCACAAAAACATATTAACAAACAGACACAAATTAGCATAAGAAATAGTACAATCAAAACTAATTTACAGACAAGGTGACATGAACTCAACAATGGTTGTTGCTTTACCTATTGATATCTTTGAAGTGTATATACATGAACACAGATATAGACATGCAAAATTGGTCAGACAATTAATCATCTCAACAACAGAAAAACACAAAAAACAAAAAACCAAAGACAAAAAAAAAACCAACAATAGTTGCTGCTTTGCATATTGATATCTTCAAAGTGTGTATTCAGGATAACACATACAGACATACAAGATTGATAGAATAACCCGTCATCAATTATTCCTTAGCATTAAGTGATATAATACAATAGTAGAACCATGTTAGCCCTCCTGCACATATGTATATACATATATACATACATACATTTTTGCCTCTTTCTTTTCTCCTTTCCCTCGTCCCATCTGTTCTTTGTTTTTGAACAGA
>PVLD010014632.1:0-51592 GCA_004027595.1 Dinomys branickii | reverse complement strand
GCTGAGAAATCTCCAAACGGCTCTCCACAGTGGTTGCACCAGTCTGCATTCCCACCAGCAGTGTAATAGAGTCCCTATTTCTCCACAGCCTTGCCAGCATTTGTTATTGGATGACTTTTTCATACTGGCCAGTCTTACTGGGGTGAGATGAAATCTCGATGTTGTTTTTATTTGCATTTCTCGAATGACTAAGGATGTGAAACATTTTCTCATATATTTATTTGCCATTTGTATTCCTTTGTCTGAGAAGTGTGTATTCATCTCAGATGCCCGTTTCTGGACTGGGTCTTTGAATTTGGGCAGGTACGTGTTTTTTAATTCTTTGTATGTTCTAGATAGAAGACCTTTGTCTGAGGGACAGCCAGCTAGGATTTTTTCCCAATTTGTGGGTTTTCTTTTTACTTTGCTGGTGATTTCTTTAGATGTACAAAAACTTTTCAGTAGAATGAGGTCCCAATTATTGATTCTTTGAAGTGTTTCCCTTGCAGTTTCACTTTTGTTCATGAACTCTCTTCCTATTCCTATGTCTTCAAGATTTTTACCTACTTTCTCTTCCAAAAGATTTAGAGTTTCTGTTTTAATATTGAGGTCTGTGATCCATTTTGACCTGAGTTTGGTGTACATGCATATATTAAAACCCCACATTGCACATGGTAATTATATTCAACTTTTATTTGTCAGTTTATTTTTTATAGAGTTTTAAAATAAATGGCTTTTAAGAATTAAAAAAAAAAGAATCAGGATGATAATGGGTGACCTGGGAGACCCAGTACTGGGTATTGAAGTAAATAGGGATGGTGCCAAGTTCTCTATTTTAGTTCAAATCTATAGTGCCTATTATGTGCTGTACACTAGGCTAGGCACTGAGGGGACAGTATGGTGAAGTAGTCACAGCATCCAAGCAGTGACTTCACAATGAGTCTGACTATATGAGGTACAGGCCTCCTAATGGGGCCTCAGAGAGAAAAGTCATCCAGCCCATGGGCTGCCAGGGATCCTGACAACTGGACCCATTCCCACGGGAGTCAACAGCCAGTCCTAATAAAGATAGAAGAGTATGAACAAAGAAGACTGAAGCTTTTCTGCAAGGACCAGGGAGACCATTTTGGTCAGTACTGTGCCTGCTCATGACAAGGTAGGAAACAGCTGGGAGTTTCTAGTTTGGATCAGACACAGAACTGGGAGTATGTGACCACCAGGACTGATGATCACATACCTCACTTTAAAGATCTGGAAAGCTTCATGAATGACAGAAATTGTCCCAGTACAATCCAAGTAATCTTTGGTATAGCCAAGACTTTTTCTTGTCAAATACACTAGTATATGTTTGAGTCATAACCTTTGCTAAATAAAGCCACTCCCATGGGCCTCCTTGAATGCTAACCCTTGAAGCTAAAGTAACTAATACTTCTAATAGCTGGCATTAGTTGTGTGCTTACTATATGCCAAGCACTTAGAACATGATTAACCGATTCTCACAGCAGGTAACAAGATAAATACTATTACAATGATCATTTTATAAATGAGGACTTTTAGGTATAAAAAGATGATGCCATTTACTCTGGGTCACAAAGGCAGGCCTTGGGCGGTCACAAAGCCAGGAATTCTGTTGTCCACAATTTTATCATCTACAGTATTATCAAAATATTTGTCGTATATTTATGCCAGCTATTGTGCTATATATTAAATAAAGCAATTTAGAAATATTGTATTATTTACCATGTCTCACTTTTCATTTATAAAATAAGTAGGAGGAAGATTTTTTAAAAGTAGTTTTCAAGAGTTCCAATAATTGCTTTTATTTTTTCTGTTTTTAATACGCTCTAAAAGTATATTTCTATGCTATATTTATTTAAAAATCAATTCAATCCTTATTTAAGGTGAATTTTTAGTTAAATTAAGACCACATAATTTTATTCTTGTTTGCTTTATGTTTATTTAACTCAAATATACACTCAAAATGCCTTATGAGTTCAAAACATAACAAGACATTATAAAATTAATTTAAAATGCATTCTCATGCTTTCCTAGCATATGCAAGGCCCTGAGTTTGATCCCTAATACCAGAAAATCCCAGAATATTATGGGAATTACTATACCACATACACTATTTATTAATGACAATCACAAGAATAGCTTATTTTCAAAGTTACCAGATAAAGAAACTTTCTGCACCAAACACTGCTTGTCTTTGCAAACCAGTGAGTTAATTTCCTCATCATTTCAATCTTTATTTCCTTTCAGAATCTCTACCTAGCATCTACATTGATTTCTGCTTTTCTCCTTATATACACTGCCCTCTCTGTATCTTTTTAAAATTCTTTTCTGCTACCACTAAGGTTTTTGGCCATGGTGGGAACTTACATATTGTGCCTTTACCTTTATTTGACTATTTGTTATTCCTCAACTTTATTTATAGCCTCATTCTTTTTTTTTTTTTTTGGCGGTACTGGGAATCGAACTCAGGACTCTGCACTTGCTAGGCAGGCGGTTATTCCACTGAACTATATCCCCAGCCCCCCTCAACTTTATTTATAGAGAAAGCATAGCAAACCTGTGAAATTTATATATATAATAATATACACAATCTGCCATTAGTTAACATGTGCGTACTTTCATAAGTACCTCTAACAACCATTTTAAGAATTTAAATACTATAGTTACTACCATTTTATAGGTGAGGAAGGAGACTTTACTATGCTAAAATAATACTGCTGGTGCTTTGATTTGAGTTCCTATGGGTTTGTTATAGCCACCTATTGGCTTACAAATATTGTGATAGTAGGGGAAGATAATTAATGAAAAAATTTACAGAAGGGAAAAGAGGATGAGAAAATGAAATTTTAAAATGTGCTATGTTAGTGTTATTTTCTCTTGAAAGTTGCATGAATAAACAATGAATATACCTCACAAAATGGATAAGACATCTCTTGCTATTCCCTAAACTTAACCTGTTTTCATTTTAGCATCTCCATTTAGCATCTCCATATTTAACATCCTATTCATCAACATTGGAGGTTATATTTATTATGCCTTTTTTTTTTTTTTTGCGGTACTGGGGATCGAACTCAGGGCCCTGCGCTTGCTAGGCAAGCACTTATTCCACTGAGCTATATCCCCAGCTCCTGGTTATATTTATTATGAACTCCTTCTCAATTTGTTTCAAAACAGGCCTTTTAATTTACATGCAGATTTTTTAAAAATATAAATCTCAAGTGACTCAATTATTTTCCAAAGTTAAGATTCTGTCCTTCTCTACACCAGTACTCATGTGGGCTCTACTGATTTTACTTGTGTTGAATAGATTAAAAGACAATATAAATAAACCTGGGAAAGCTTTAATACTTTGTAGTATTTGATTATAGAGTTGTTAGCCAAGAATGTCTTAACCTAAAATTTAAAAGAATCTCTAAATTTCCCTTTCTTCATCTCAATTACCTGTGTCTCAATTTTCCTCAATCACTGACTGTCACTGTGCCTTTACACTTAGCCTATAAAACAAGTTCATGTCTTTCCCATTAAAAAATAAAAGCAAAATAAAACCCTCCCTCAATCTGTCTGGCTCAGCACAACTCCTTTAAACTACACAGTCTAAGCATATTAAAATGTCTCTGCAGTTTTTAACCACATCTTTTCTCCTTTTACCAGAGTGTTTTTCCACTGCCAGGTCTATTTTTATACAACTGGACTATGTCATGGAATTAAAATCTTCCACTGAGCACAGAACAAAGTTGTATTCCAGGTGTTGAGAAGTGATCATCCTTAACCACGGTTTTCTAGTGAGCTCTCTAAAAGGGCTGACAAACCACCTAAGAGAAGGACCTTCCAGATTTAGGCATCACAAATAGAACGTTCTCTTTATTCTCCGCATAACTCTTACCTTGCCTCTCTTCTAAGCTTCTTGATCTGGTGGTCTTTTTCCTTCCTTCAGCTTCTAGTAAACAAGTTTCATACTTTTGGTTTGTTCTTCCATATGAACATTGCAGAGTTCATCTGAATGAGCATTAATTTACATGTGCATGTATGTATGTATGTGTTTGTGTGTGGTGCTGGTGGGGTTGTCCAGAGGAGGATGGGCCCAAGTCTCATGAGTCAGGTTAAAGGTAAATCTCCCAAAGGAGTTCAGTCTTCCTACCAATGCAAGCTAAGCTGGCTATAGTGTAAGTGCACATTGCAATAAGAAGCATTCAGTTTCCTCAAAGACAACATCATCTAATCCTTTCCTGTGAAGTGATACTTCTTTTCTCACAGGAATATGGGTTTATCATGTAAGAACAAGAGATTCCTTCTCTCTCTGCCACTTTGAAATAGTAGCATCAACTGAAGTGTCAATATGTTGACTGTATGTCTCTTCTGATGGGAGCTTTGAATGAAAGGCAGTCACCTATTTAATTTAGTCTTCCAGACAAAGGTGTTTGAAGTTTCTGCATTTTACTATTGCTGATACATATCCCTTTTCTCCTTTTAGACTTAATAATTTCTTGCTCTCCCTCCTACTTGATATTCCAATAGGGTAGGATTTTTCCCACACCGCAGCCATGACTAAAGAATTTCTGGTTCTCCCTTCTTTCCATACCAAGCTTGGATTCCCTTATTTTCCAGGGACGAGTCATCTATCTTAAGTACAAGTGGCAGTTACTATGGGTGTAGATGGAGGTGTGGTTCTAAAGTCCCTGGGATCCCATTTAGTCACCAGATCCAAGAGAAGTTCTGAATCTCAGGGGAATTTTCCCAGCCTAAGGGGCAGTGCATTAAGTTCTTCCAGCTGTTGAAGATACACATTGCTTACATGTGGGGGGCAGCTGGAACTCTGAACTTCTCTAGTCTTTAGAGCTAGATTCTCCAATTTAGCTTCATGAGGGTAGCTTAGTTCACATGCAAGTGGACCAAGCCATAACTAATTATCTTATTGTTTTCTTTGAAAGGTAGTGTTCTTTGAAAAGACTAGTCTCTATGTTCTGCTTCACTTTGCCTTGCTCTTTTTCATTTCTCAATTCACTGAAATCTAGCTTCTCCATAATTATTTTCCAATAGCCTTTGGAGTTTTAAGCACAAAGAACATTTCCTTTTCTTATTTCTCTTAGGCAATTGAAAAAAAACCCTTTAATTTTTTTTCTTACATGGATTTTCTTTATCATATTTTTTCTTGATTTTCATACCATTATTGTTTGAGCTTGTTATTATTTTTGAGTCTGTGAGATTTATTTATAAATTATATTACCAAGCAGGGAGTGGTGGCTCACTCCTGTAATCCCAGCACTCAGGAGGCTGAGGCAGGAGGATTGCTGCAAGTTCGAGATCAGCCTGGGCTACAAAGTGAGCTCAAGCCAGCCTGAATTGCACAGCAAGACCCTGTCTCAAAAAGATTAGAAAATTATATTACCAAAAGTACTGAAAATAATAAAATTGAAGTTTGGGTACCCGGAAGCTAGATTTTGCTATCTTTTTTTTCCAGACTGTCATTCTCTTTCCTTCTAAGAAATAAAATCCTCATTTTTAAATCCCTTTTGATCTTTGAATTTGTAGGATTCTTTGAGTATCTTTCCCTATTTTTGTGGTAGACTAATAGTTGTTACCAGGAAATCCATTCTACTTTTCTTGCTAGTCATATGTTGTTCACTCAACTGAAGACCACATTTCTCATCCTCCTCTGTAGCTAGGTATAGTTTAGTGGGTGAGTCGTTGCCAGTGGAATACAACTAGAAGCAATGAATACCGTTTTTAGTCTTCCCTTTTTAGATAAAGAAAGTTGGCTTGCCTTGGACTGCTTTCTTCTCTGTTATGGACATGCTTATGACAGCTTCAACTACACAAATGAGGTAGACATCCTAGGAGAGGGCAGAAACCAGGACAGAAGGAATCTGAGCCCTGAATGATCTCACAGAGCAGAGTTACCCTGACAGTCTAGGCCCTATTTTTATGTGAAAGAGAAAGAAAAACTTTTCTTTATGTCACTAAGTTCTGGAGATTCATTATTAGGGTAAATTAGCCTTTACTCTAATAGAGAAACTGATACTTGGAAGTGTAAGACATTTAACAAAACCCTAAACCTATTCCATTACCTACGCAGTCAGATAACTGATGGTGAGGAAACAGATTGAATGGTCCCTATTACGCCAATGGCAGAATATTTGGTAAAAATTTCAACTACTTAACTTAGAAGGCTAATTGTGTTCCTTTTATGGCTGAACTCAAGAATGTAAATGACTAATTGTTTCTCCTTGCTGCATTTCACAAGGTCTTTCAAGAAATAAGTTCACTTATGAAGTGATGTGTCTTCAAGCAGAAATGGAAAGAAAACAGATTTACAAAAAACTGGGGATTCGTAGGATTGGAAAATTCAACTACTTCTGTAGCCCAAATGGAATAAAAGTAACTTAAAATATTATATAGCCTAAGAAGTACTTTTAGCATACCTTGAAGTTACTCTTTCATCTTTTCTCTCTTTTTTGTCTCTTCTCTCTCATCTCCAATTCCTCCATACTCTGAAGTTAATTTCCAGTGTAGAATAGTCCCTCTTTTTTTTTTTTTTTTTTTTTTTTTTTTTTTTTTTTTTTTTTTTTTTTTTTTTTTTTTGCGGTACTGGGGATCGAACTCAGGACCCTGCGCTTGCTAGGCAAGCGCTTATTCCACTGAGCTATATCCCCAGCCCTAGTCCCTCTTTTGTTACCCATTTCTTACTAGTCTGAATTCTCCAGGCATACTATCTACACATAATGACTCATCCACTGATTTTCATCTGACAACAGTTCTAGTGCTAGCCATTGAGAGGATTGGTTTAACTTCACTATAGCAGCAAGGTGTCTTGGTGCCAGGGTAGGATATTGAGGGTAGATTGAGTTCAGACAAGGGGTAATCTGACTCATGTAGCTGGAGAAGCCAGGAAAGGAGGTCATTCAAGATGGGGATAATGAAGTAAGCATAACAAGATCATAGCAGTCGTGTAAATAGCTGAGGAATGAGTGTGTGATTTTGTTATAGAGAAGGCCAGAGGCATGGATGAAAGAAACCAACCAAAATAATTGTAGTGTGGATTCTTGACTCCATGTGAGAGGAGACTGTGTCTTCGAGGGGTGGGTGACATGTGGTTGAACCCAGGGCCTTGCACATGCTAGGCAGGCACTTGGCTAGTGAGCTACATTTGCAGTGCCCCACACTCCTTTTCAACTTTTTAAAATTTTTAGACAACATCTTACTAAATTTTCCAGGTTTTCTTTGAACTTGAGATCTTCCTGCCTCAATCCCCAAAGTAGCTGGTATTTTACAGGGGTACACCACTGTACCCTGCTGAGATTGTGTCTTTATATCACTTAATATAGTCTTAGATGTACAGTAGGGACACAAGAACTATTTGATAAACAGAACCCTTCATCTCATGTTCTTCCTGAAATCCAGCTCTCTTTTTGGTCGTGAAACTTTGCTGTTTCCATGCAAATCAACCTACAATGTGTGGACAAATCCAGTAGCACGTTTTTTCCCTAAATAACCTGAACAAAAGAAGATCAGTAAGTGTATTTAAAATGTTCTTTAAGAAGACCTAAACTAGGTCTCAATGTATTTATGTCGCAACAATAATAGCAACCACTTAAATCATTTATTGCATGCCTACTAGATCTGAAATACAATATCAGGTCCTGACGTATGTTTTGTCTCTTAATCCTCACAGCGACCTATTATTATTATTCATTTTACAGATGTGGAAACTCTGATTCAAAGAGGCTCTCTTCCCTAGGGGTATGATAAGTGGCAGTTTGTCTGGCTTCAAAACTCTTGATCTCAGTAACATTAGCCTTTCTGCCTCATGACAGGTTGCCCTCCCTCCTATTTCTAAACCTTTGATCTCCTCATTCCCTTGCTTAAACCCCTTCATCATTTTCTCATCTCTTCCTGCCAGAGTCTATATAATTCAGTGCAGCATAATTTACTTTTCAAAACTAGTGTCCTCAGCTTCTGCTGCTATTTCCATAAACGCAAGTTGAGTTCCAAGTGTTTGTGGTTCCTGGGGACATGCTGAGCTCTTCCATGCCTCTGTGGTTTTACATATTCTGCTCTTTTTTGGAGCATTCTTCCTCTTCATCTGCTTGAGCTTTAAAACTAGAGACTCAAGTTCTAATCAGTCTTTTCTTAGACCTTCAAATTCTCAAATCTAGCATAAATCGGTGTGTAGCACACATGGGTTGACTGAATGGATATATAAACAAAAATGAGTCTCAAGGAACAAATAATGAGTACAACGAGGGCAGAACCACCACTGCTGGGAAACGTCTACTGAGTAATATTCCCTTTATATTCTCCAAAACTCCTGGTGATCAGTAGCTCATTTAATTCTCATAATAATTCTATTAGGTAAGTGTTATTCCCATGAGAACTTTTTAAAAATTATGAGATCTTATCATTATATTACAGATAAAGTAAATGAGACTCAGAGAAGTTAAGTAGCATGCTCACAGTCACATAGCTTATAAGAGGTGTAAAAATATTTCATATATCAATAACCTTTCATAACTTTCAATGAAAATGAACAACCCACTGCAACACATGTGCCACAGGTTGCTACCACTGTCCTAGAGGTCGTCTGATCCTTGCCTTTTGTTGTTCATGAGCAATTTCACAACTATGTATAAATGTATCTTTTTCAGGTTCTCTATAAAATAGGGTACAACATCTATCTAGGTTCCTAATTGAATGTTAAATATCTTTTTTTCTATCTGTATTGTACTTATTTTTTTAGAATTTTCTGAAACTTATCTTTCAACAAAAATCTAAGTGGAGTACTGTTCCCATTCTGATTGACTTCAAGGCCAATTTCTTTACCTGAAAGGGTTCCAACAGCAAAGGATTCAGTGGACTTCTGAATTCCACTGCAAAACACTCTGATTTACTGAGATTTTCACTCAGACTCTATTCTGTTGCATGTGGTCTGAAACACTGTTTTGAATAATTCTATGATACCACTTTCATAGTGGGAAAAATAAAATACCTATATATAATCATTTATAAAGCTTGTACAAATTCTCAATGTAGAGAAAAGGAAGAGAGAGATTTCATATAGAGGAATCTAAGTTTCACAAAGAAAGTGATACTAAAGTCAATCTGGGCTTTCATAGTAACTAGAAAAGATGGGGCAAGAAAGGGTATGCAGAAAAATGAAATCTGTATTTGGAGGGCAGCGTGAACAAAAGAAAACAATCTATACATACATATTATAAGTAACATGCATGTAAAGCAATATACTATGTATATGTTGTAATGGCAAGTGATTGGCTTATAGTTGGATAGACTGAGTAGAGAATTGAGTAAAGGGTGTGAAGGAGAAGATGGGAAAGGTAGGTTTGAACTTAAATGGAGTACTTCCACACCTGAATTCCTGTAGTAGACAATCAAGGTAATACAAAGCTTTTGACATAGAGTGAAAGGATCAGAAGGTAACCAGTAGCAAGTTAGAAGAAGTCTAAAGGGGCATGAAGTTTGAGAGAGAGAAATAGCTTATGAATGACAAGAAAAGATGTGAGATCACAAGGATATGAAGTCTCTTCTATAATTAATGAATATTTATAGAGGATCTGTTGCACATGGAACATGTGATACTAAACAATGGGAGAAGATACAAAGAAAAATTATCTTAGTATGATATCAGGGAGACATGAGAGGTAAAAGATGGAACACGGGCCTAAATTTGGTGAGTAAAAGAGGGGGTATAGAGGAGAAAAATAAATTTTAGTAAGTAGAACTGAAAGAATTTTGTGTGTGCTTGGGTAGAGAACAAAGCAAGACAGAGTCTAGGAAAACTGAGCTTTCTTAGTTGGGGGCATGAGGCCTGATGACTCTGTAAATGGGTAAAGAGAATGAAGAGCATGAAGAGGATGAGGGAAGATGAGTCATGTATTTTATTATATTTGAAGGATATGGGATCTTGTCAGTATAGAACCAGGGCCCAGGAAAGAGAGTCTTAGACAGCTATTGAATAAGTGGAATTAATACCAGGTATACCTCAGTTGAATGAGGAAATATCAATCCTTAATTAGGCCAAAGCTAAGATAGGACTGAAGTTGCATGGGGCTGAGTAGGTGGAAATAAACTGAACAAAAGGTTAATTGCAAAATACAGAGTCAAGTAACAAAGCAGAAAAGCCTATTATGTTTTCAGGCTCATGCAATCTCCAAACTTTGAGACTTGAAAAGCTCAAGGGCTACAGAGCCGCAGCAAGAGCTTGTTGAGAAATGAGAGCAAAGGTGTTGGATCAAGATCAACGATGCTTCTTTTTTCAGAGCTTCCTTTAGGGAGCGTGCTGTGTTTGTTTGGATGAGCTCCTTTAGCAGGCAGCAAGCTCCAAGGAATTTGGTAGCAGAAGATGCACATTCAGCTCCTAGGTGGAGACAAAAAGCGGAGTACAGAGTGGTGGGAGCAGTCTGGTCAACTCTTCATGAGCCCTGAACCTTGTGCAAAGCTGGGGAGAACCATGACCTTCTTGGAGATAGTTTTCAAAGACAATGGGGGAAGGCCTGAATTCTTGGTTAAGGTAATTGAGCAATCTAGAGAAGGCAGGGAGTTAACCCATTGTATTTTGTTTACCTCAGTCAAAAGAATGATTAGTGTTTCTTGTTGTAGTGGTCAAAGAAGACCAAAATCACAAAATGACATCTAAATCATTTTGAGGACACACAGCTTGAGCTTTGGCTCTGTTTATTTGTTCATCCCCCCATCGATGTGACAAATGTTGAATCTAGGTACTTGGTGTTTTTAGCTATTGGTTATATAGTAGTTATGTATCTCCTAAGTGTTCATCGTATGGTCAGCAGTTTCCACAATTGTTTTCAATGTATTCCATGATATTCTTATGATTTGCATTCTTTGTTGAAAGAATGAATAATTTTGCTTTATAAAAAGTAAGTTGAAGCCAAGTTCTTTTCATATCTTTGTTGACACATTAGGGGGATTCTTTTCTCTTTCCATACTTGGGATATACTGTGCGCCTGGATAGAGGTGTTAAAAATCAAATCCTGATAGTTTAAAAAATGTGATTCACGTACAAACCAAGGAATAGTTTCTTTGGAGGAGCTCTAAAATGAAAGAAAGGCAAAGTAGCCCTTTAAATCACTTTGCTTTCTTTTATTAACTTTAGGCAATTGCTCAGGATAAAAAAATAAGAGAAAACATATCATTCTTTTGTTCTTTCCTCTCTAGAATGTCAATTACAAGATTCTCCATCAGATACATAACTGTGAGCTTCCTAAATGAGTTCCTTGATGAGCTGAGAAAAGTGGGGAGAATCATGGAGATTACCTACCTTTCAGGGTACAGTGTAAGGTGTAAACATATATATGGTAGAAGCTTAGTCTTCAGGCAGCTTACAATTCAGTGTGTGTTCAGTGACCTAACTACACAGTTGTAACACTCAAACTTGTGCCACAATTAGATTCTCATGATTAAATCTTATCTTTCTATGGGTGACAGATTTTGATAATAAGTCCTGTATTCAGGAAAGCTGGGCTTTAGATAAATATATGATTTTTTTTTTTTTTTTTGGTCTTTTTGAGACAGGGTCTCACTATGCAATTCAGGCTGCCCTCGAGCTCACTTTGTATCCCAGGCTGGTCTCAAACTCACAGTGATCCACTTGCCTCAGCCTCCTGAGTGCTAGGATTACAGGCGTGTACCACCATGCCTGGCGCTAAATATGTGATATTTTTAAAAATTCTAGATTTAGAAAATATTTGTCCTCTTATTGGTAGCAGCTTTAGAGGCTCCTGAGAATGAACGCACGTGGAAACTAAAGCGGAACAAAGGGAGACTGGTCTGGTGGCAGCTGCTGTAACGAGGCACTGAATACTGTGGGACCGGGAGGAAGTCAGGGTGATTCCCATGTCTCTGTGATGGTGTGGTGAGTGTTACAGTCATGTGATGAGATGGAGAGTCTCTACAGAGATAGTACTCCATCTAAAAACTGGTTTTTATCAAAGATCCAAATACTGAAGATCTCCACTTCAATTTATAAATGTTAGGCAATAAAGTAAGTTATTTATTTATATGTAAAGCAACAGCTCCTATGCTTAAAAACTTTGTCTGTCTGTCTACCTGTACGTATGTGCTTAACTAGAGATTGAACTCAGTGCCTTATATATGCTAGACAAATGTTCAGCCACTCCTCTGTTCTGCTCACCCCTACTTACTTTTTGTTTTGAGATGGGGCCAAGTGGGCCTCAAATTCCCAGTCTGCCTATATTATTCTCCCAAACTACTAGAGATACAGGTATGCACCACCACTCCTAGCTCAGCTCTATGTTATGTCTGTGAAACTCTTTACTTTTATTTGATACAGGAAGAATTAATAAATCAAGTTACATTTCATTATCATAATGGAGTTTCCATTAATGATATTGTTTCAATGTGTGATACTAAGAGCATTGATAGTTAAAATTTTTCCTTACTCTACAATCCCATTTCTCCTGATTTTCTGGCTCTTAAATATTATGTCAGAACTTTGAGATATTGCACACTTTATTATAAACATATTTGACAATTTTGAAGACATTTAATTGTACACTTTTTCAGATAAGCCAGCATGGTGGCACAATCTTGAAATTTAAGTACTCTGGAAGTCTGAGACAGGAGGATCACAAGTTCAAGTCCAGTCTGAACATTTTAGCTAGAGCCTGTCTCAAAAAAAAAAAAAAACCAAAAAAACCAAACATAAAATGGAGTGGGAACATAGCCAAATATAAAGGCGTTGGTATTTCCTACCAAGGAGAATTTAAAAATCTGAGACTAGAATCACATCTTTCTTTGTGAAAAACAAATCTTCGTAACATCATTTCTTTTTTAATTCAAACTAGATTTTCTTCTTTAAATTTTTAAAATATATTGCAAAGTATTTTGACAAGGGATGGTAATGGGTAATTTTTCAAAACTGTGACTTGCTGGAGGGCAAAAATGTTTTAGATTTACTAAAGTGCACAGAACATAGACTCAAAGATTAAGTGGGAAATCTGAATGTAGCATATATGTTTTCTGTGTAAATAATAACTGCCATTTTTAATGATTCTATTTTTTCTTCATGTAAAATGTTTAAAATGGGGACTTGATGATTCAAATACATGGGGTGGGCTGATGACAGATAATACTATTGTGGGAACAATATTTGTAATGACATTATGAAATATCTGGGAGATAGATTTCTAAGGGAATCATATATTTGTATGTTACAAGTACTTGTTGGGAAAATAATTTTGTTTTTTATTTTAAAATATTTTTAGAGCCAGTCATGGTGGCACATGCTTGTAATACCAGCACTCTTGGAGCTGAGAGAGGACTGCAAGTTCAAGTTCACCCTGGGCAATTTAGTGACTTAGTGAAACCCTGGGTCAAAATAAATAATTAGATGATAAATAAATAAAAAATATTGGGAATAAAGGGGTAGAGATGCAGCTCAGTGTGAAGGCTCTGGGTTCAATCCTCAGTATCAAAATAAATTAGCACAGTTTCTTATCTATATATGACCACTAAGGTAGTTGGTTTATATTTCTATAAAACTTTGTCTTGGAGTTAAATACATTTAGCAGACAGAAGATGGAAGTACAGCACAGTGACGTTTATACAAAGAAATGTTTTTAAATTCTAAAATTGTGTTTAGGTATAAGGTTTGTGAAAGCTACTTAAGAATAATTCAAATATGTTTTTCAAAAAACCCATATATGTTCATAGGAACAAGATAAGGGGCATGTTCATATTGATTTTTTTCATATTGAGTTCTTCATGTTTCAAAACACAGAAAAGATTTAATATGTTGATAAGTAATGATACTTCTAATGCTATCCAGTAAAAGTCTATTTGCCTGGTTAATGTATTTTGGATCTAAAATTTTAGGAGAAAGACATAGCTTCATAAATTTTTCACTTTTTCAAATAATGGTGTTATAGAGAGCCCATGTGAAGAACTCTACTGAGAGATAAATGTCCCAAAGTCAGAGTTGCAGACAAGCAGAATAACAATCTGTTCATGGAATGGGGCAACCATTGGTTTTAACTTGCATATCTTTTGTGAATTTATAATGTGTAAGGATAATTTACATTTCTTTTTTGTGATGTCTGTAAAAGTCCTCTATTTGTAGCTTGAGTGTTGTTTTTTCTTTTCTTGATTTGATTTCTAGAAGCTTCTTATATATTAAGGAAGTTAGTTTTTTCCCTCTGATTTGAATATCAGGTATTTTTTTCCCAGTTTGTAATTTGTCATTCAATGTGTACATGTTCTTACTGTGATTTTTCTTTTGTCCTTTTAGTAGTTTTTTATTTTTAATTAGTTAAATTTATTAATATTTATGGATTCTAGTTTGTGAAGCAAAATTAGGAAAGCTTTCCCATTCCAAAACAAGGTAGGAATTCACCCCTGTGGTTTATCTGTGCATTCACATTTTACATTTAAATCTTTGATCCACTTGGAACTTACCTGTATTAGTCAGATTTTTGTTGCTGGTACAAAATACCTGACAGACACAACTTAAAGGAGGAAGGACTCATTTTGACTCACAGTTCTAGGGCTTTCAGTCCTGACCAGCTGGTTCCAAGGCAGAAACATCACATCAGAAGGGCACGGTGGGTGAAAGCTGCTCAATACATGGCATCTGGGAAGGATGATAGGGAACAGCGCCAGAGGAAGGGATCAGGGACAAGATACAGGGTCAAGACCCCATAACCAGCTTCCTCCAACCAGGCTCCATACCCTAATAGCCCATTTAACTGTGAACTCATCAGTGCATTAAGACATTCATGGGATTAAGGTCTCCACAATCCACTCACCTTTCCAGGAATCTCTTAATTGTCAAGTTGACAATCAAGACTAACCAGTATATCTTAATGTACAATGTGAGATATAATTATTTAGCTTTATTTTCCAGATATCTGTTTATTTAAAAAATTAATGTACAGTGTTGTTTATTTGAGTTTGTTTCTAGACTTTTTATTCAATTCCATTATTTTCTTCCTATGAAAATCATGGTATTTAATTATTAAGGTTTGTATTCTTTTTAATATTTAGAAAATTATGTCCTCATCATTGATCTGCTCTTTTGGTACTAACACTGAACCAGAACCTCGTGCATACCAAACACATGCTTTATTACTGAGCTACATGCCAAGGTTCTCACTGAATTTTCTTCCTTTGGTGGTATTGGGGATTCAATGCAGGGTTTTCACACTGACCTACATTTCCACCTTATTCATGCTTTTTATTTTGAGATAGGGTCTTGCTAAACTGATAAATACTCCAGGCTGGGCTTTAAGTTAGGTAAGACCTTCCTGCACCAGCCTACGGGAGGGCTGGGGTTACAAACATGTGCCACTACACATGCTTTTTAAAATGTGTAATACAAAAATAAGGCTCCTAAAAATGAGTAACCAAATATCACTGAATGTTCACAAGTATTTATCACCCTTTGCAAAAGAGCACTAAAATGACAGTGTACGAAAGAGTTTAAAAGATTATACCGCATGGAAAAAAAGAACAATTGGCTCCATTTAGAAGTTTAAGACATTTAGGAAACAAACTCATTAGAAAATTTTGCTTCATCTAAAGGAATTTTTGTATCTTTCCCTCTTTTTAAGTGTAGAGAGGCAAGTAAGAGACTGCAATAAATTTTGGAAGTCAGAGTTGGATAATGTAGAGATGATTGGCTTGGCCAAGTGAAAAAGAAGATAACCTAAGTGCCTGTGGGTAACTGGAGATGCAGTGTACTGTGCAAGCAGTAGGTGTGTGTGTGTGTGTGTGTGTGTGTGTGTGTGTGTGTGAAGGGGGAGGAGAGCTGCCCTAAAAGTCAAGGTTCACTAAGCCTTTGAAGCCCTGTTCCCCTTCACCACCACTTACAGTCTTCACTCATGCACTAATGGTACCACCATCCATGTGATCCTTCCGTAAGGTCAGCTTTTTCTTTTCTGGAGATAGGACTTTATCCTTCGGAAGAGTTTTTATAGCAAAAGGGCTAACAAAAAATGGCAAAGAACCACTGGAAATGACAACTGTGTTTGAACTAGTAATAGAAACTGCAGTAGAAAGCTTAGAATAATGTACACGCATGTGTATAGCAGCACAATTTGTAATAGCTAGATCTTGAAAACAACCCAAATGCCTATCAACCAAGGAATAGATAAAAAAGATGTGGTCTTTTTATATAGTGGAGTGTTACTCAGCCTAGAGAAGGATAAACTGGAGACTTTTATAGATAAATGGATGCAATCTGAGTCCATAGTTACAAGTGAAATAAACCAGACCCAAATGTGTAAATATAGTATTGTCTCCCTAGAGTGAGAAGCTGAAAGTGTAAATGTGATCCAAAATGCACAATAGATATCGTAAAATGGGAAGAAACTTCAAAAGGAAAGAGAAAGTGGTTTAGGGAAATGGGAAAAAAGAAGAAAGGGAAAAGCATATGAAAAAAATATAAATATATAAAAGAAGATAGGCATGCTGCTAATTTCTTTCAGTTAATTGAAAAGATAGATTTGTACTAATATTGTTTGGACAATTAAATGCTGGTATCTCATACCCTGAGTAACTAATTCAAAGATAACAATACATGATGTATAAACCATTGTTGCCTTCCTATCTTACTGTTTTGGAGTTTTGTTTTGTTGTTTTTGTGTTCCTTTTCCTTTAAAATAATATAAAAAAGAAAGCTTAGAATATAATGTTAAGGAGTTGTTCTGGTCCAAGATTTCTCAATCTTGATACAGACGTTTGGGATGAGGAATTCTTTGTGGTGGGAGGCTGTTCTGTGCATTGTAAAATGGCTAGCAACAACTGTGGCCTCACCATACCAGTGCACCCCCTTCCCTGTGATGACAGCCCAGAATATCTCCATGCATGACCATACGTCCTCTGGGACCTCTCTTTCAGCAATAAAAAGATGCAGAGATGGACAATATGGTAAAAATAGAGAATAATAAGATTTTCTAGTACCCTATGAACAAGAATTCACAACGAGAGAATATAGAACGTGGAAGGGAAGGCATTAGCAAAGAATTAAAAAATAGTTGCAGATAAGAATGAAAAGTCCCTTAATGTTGTGAGATTTCAGACTACGAGGGATGATGGTAAGAGGCTAGAAAGAATAATAGGTCAGAAGCAGAGGAGAGGGAGTTAGAAGGGCAGTTCAATAATACCAGAAGTAGAAGACAGGGGAGCAATGTGTTTGTGGTGGTGTGGGAAAATGAACTTGAAGCTAAGCTATCAGTCAAGAATAAGGACAGAATAAAGACTTTTCAGTCATGGAAATAAGTATTAAATATTTGTTTCCTAAGTACTTCCTCTAAGTGAGCCACTGGAGTTTGTGCTTCTTTAAAATGAGAGTAAACTAAAGGTCACATATTTGGACATTAAAAGATAGTAATGAGCATTTGATTGATATGTTGAAGAATTTGAATAAAATTTAGGTTAAATGTATTTTTAAAAAGTGGAAAAGCAAGACTATTATTAGCTCCAGGAAGAACAGGAAGTTTTCAAGTAAAGTGTTGTCACAGCATTAACTCAGCAATGCGGTACATATATGTACATCGTTAGGATGATGTAAATTCTAATTATTGTTTATTGACTGCTTTGTCAAGGGCGGAGGCAAAGTGGTGGTGATGATAGTGTGTAAAAGAGCTAGATCCTTAAATACCATGACAAGATGTCAAAAAATAATGTCTAAAGCTGAAAATCAAGAAAGATTAGGGCTGGGAATACAGTTCAGCGGCATATGCGCCTGCCTGGCAGGCGTGAGGTCATGAGTTTGACTCCCAGTACCAAAAAGAAAAAGAAGAAAGTTTGGTCTAAGGGTACCATTAGGAAATAAATAAGCAGCAGGATTGTGGGGATGGGTAAAAATACTGTAGGTGGGGTCGAAAGTGGGGCAGCAAATATAGAATTTTGAGGAAGTATGCTTGGGAAGGGAATATCGGTAGAACACAGTTGAAAATAAAGATTTAGCTGAGCAGGTGTCACATGCCTATACCTTTGGCACTCTAGCAGGCTGAAGCAGGAGAATGGCAAGGCTGAACCCAGCCTGGGTGACTTAGCAAGACTCTGTTCCAAAATTTAAAAAAATTTAAACCAAGCTAGGGGTATAATAGGTCAGTATGAAGGCCAGAGTTCAACACCCAGTACTGAGGGTAAAGGTTTAAATGTGAATAATGAAATGGTTATTTCTAAATAAATTTAATTGCACTTAAAATTTCAGGAAAAATAGACAGTTGATATATCCCGCCTTCTAAGGTTCCTGAGTTTTGATTAGTTTAAAAACTTTATCATTCAGTGAGTATTTATTGAATTCCATTCATATCTCAGGCTTTGATCTTATTATATTCACTTACATGTTTGTATAATTTCAGAACAATTTACTATTTGTTGATGCACTCAGAGGCATAATAGGAAGGAATATAATGAGATGCAGAATACAGTGTATTTCTGAGTGTACTTGGCCTGAGTTACTGCTGACGTTAGAGAAGTATGTGTATCAAAGATAATGATGGTGGATTTATCAGCACAGAACAGAGCCGCTCACAGCCATCACTGCCAAGCATAGGCGAACGTCTGTAGGAAGTAGTACTGCTCAGAGTCCTGAGATGATGTGGGGAATCATGGTTATTTTACCATTTCTTTAAAATCAAATTGCATCCAGGCATTGAGTTTAGTGAAACTAACTTTCAACAGCCTGCAGAAACTGCACATATGTCACGAGGTGTTCTGGTCTCTTGCCATGTCTTAAGAATATCCTTTCCTCCCCTGTCCGTATAGAATATTAGAGTCCCCTTTTGGCACAAATAAATATTTTTCTGAAACCCTTGACCACTAACCCAATTAGCTTATATACATCTGTTAACCCTACTCAGAAGGACTTTTTTTTTTTTTAAACAGTGTCAGGACCCTAAACTCTCTCAAGACATCACTCAGTCTTCAAATAACATTTGGCTAGCTTCAAAACTGAGAGAGGTGAACAAAATCCTTGGGACTTGGTAGAAACATTTCTGCAATAATATTCCTATACTCCTTTCCTCATTTTAAAATTAAACATAAAGGTCGCTGCTGTTTTCCTGGATTGGCTTGTGCATTCCTTTCTTGGGATTCATCTGCTGCTCCCTTACAAATGCATCAATAAACCCTTTATTGCCTTATATTCCTTGACTGTTTTAAATTCTCTTTACCACCTGTGGCATCAACCTTTCACAGGCTGCCCCTCAAAAGGCAGATGAGTTTGACATCTGCCCTTTCTGGGCAGACCCCACAGATGGCAGCCTATAACCACCCTCTGCCCATGGAGACTTTCTTTATTTTTTATTAGTACGTGTTTGCACTATACGATGATTACACTGCTCATGGAAAGTTAGGAAGTAACTATGGGAGTGCATAAGGCAGCTCTGGAGAAGTGCTTGGGAACATCCTCAGTGCGAAGCAGGGGTGATGAGAAGGCAGAGGAGCGCCCCAGGTCCTCCAGGGTCGTGCTCCCGGCTTCACTTCCGGACAGATTCTTGACCCCGTAGGGCATGTACGTTTTGTCTTTTCAAAGTGAATCTGACGGTTATGTGTGTGTTTGAAAAAACTTAGAGTAACTATTATTCTGATTTTATAGAAGAACAAATTAAGTTCCAGGAAGGTTCAAGTAACTAAAGTCATACAACTCTAAAAATTGGGCGGACAAAATCCAGGTTCCGACTTCAGTTATATTGCTTTCCCACTGAAAATAAATATGGATAGGGTGCGCGATGTTGTGTGTGTGTTGTGGCCCAGATCTGCAGCAGATAGGGGTGTGCTTGTATGTATGTTAGCTGGGTCACATACGTTAGCCCTGTTGGTAGCTATTTCTCACAGATAACTGTCCTGTGTTATTAATAATGGTGTTCAGTAATTCTTTTATTTAGAACTTACCTCTTTCCAAAAGAAAAAAAAAGCCTTGTAATTGTTTTTAAACATTTTTTTTTTTTGCAAATTAAAAATAACAGCCTAAATATACTTTTCCATCATACTGTTTTATTCCAACCAATTTTATCTGGTTGTCCAAAAACACTTGGAAGTTGTTGAGGCTACATATAACAACACTTCAGAAGATCTGCTTAATGGCAAACTTTATGTATCGGCCAACCTGAGAGGCTCAGCCGCCATCAAAAATTCAAATTCTACCTGAAAGCAGAGGGGTACCTGGTGTAGGTGCAGGGCTGGCGCACCGTTTACGGTGTTTCTCAGTAGTTCCGGAGGAGGCTGCTTGAACAGAACAGGCCTTCTACCTAGTTTGGGACGCACCTGCAGCCCCTGCGGAGAACAAGGCTGGACTCAGTTTGGGTCATGGCAGACGTGGCAGGAGAAATCAATAGCCATCCTTTCATCTGCTTTCTGGTGATCAGACTACTGTATTCATGAACGCAGGTATTTATGCTGTTAAGGCAGAACGTCAAGTCATAATCCAAACAGCCTTTGGCCACGTGGCTTTCCGGGCACTGACCGCCGCGGAGGCGGACTCACACTTCTGCCCACTCCCAAGTAGTGACTTGCTTTGCGAAGACCAGGAGCCACACGCTGTGCCCCTGACGACGCGCGATCGTCCAGGATCCCACCGCAGCTCGCTTCAGGTGTTGGGGATCCAGCCCTTTTCCGGACCCAACTCGGCGCGGGAGGTGGGCCCCGCGGACTGCTCAGGGCCCCTCCCACTTTGGCCCGGTCCGTGCCGCAGAACGCGAGCCGGAGCTCGGCGGCCGCGGCCCCTTTAAGGAGCCGCGCTGCGGTAACCGGAGCCCGCAGTCCGGGGCGCGGCGGCGGGAGCCTCGGCGACTACTCCTCCAAGCGGCCGGAGCCGCGGGCCCCGGCTCCTGCGAGCATCTCGCGCTGTGGCTCCGGCTGGCGCCAGCCTCGGAGCGGACCGGATGACCAGGCGCCTGTAGCCACCGCAGCCCTCGCGTCCCGGCGCCACCGCCCGCGCAGCCGCCCGGGACCCCGCACAGGTGACGCGGCGTGAGGGGCGCGGGGAGAAGGGCGGCGGGCGAGCCCCGCGCTCGGCTCGCGGCTCTGCTCCCGGCCTGGCGCGGCCGAGGGCTGCGGCGCCCCCGCGGCCCTGGTGGGACCCAGAGGGTGGGGGCCGGGGCTCCTGCAGGTGAGCGGGCGCAGCATCCTCCGCGCTGGCCGGACCAGCGCTGTCCCGGGCCCGCGCCGCCCCGCATTCCACGCACGTCTCCCGGCCGCGGGCTCCAGCTCCGGCTTCTGCGCCGGCTCCGGCTCCGGGCTCCGGGCTCTGGCTGCGGCTGCGGCTCCGGCTCCCGCCCGCCTGGCGCTTCCTGGAGATCTCAGCGCCAGGGGTGGCGCAGCCTTTGTGCACCGGGGAACGCGTTCTGGTGAGAGACCCGCATCCAATTCGGCGCATCAGGTGCCCCACCCCCGCCGCCTCCTGAAGCAAGTACTGTTGCTTTTATTTACCCTTGCGGCTCTCAAGCGGGTCCCATTTTTAGCCACTGAACGCTGAAGAGTCTAGTGGGAAAGGAACGGGGCGCAGAGTCAGAAATACCGCTGTAACCCCTGCCACGTTTATTAAACAGAGTGTCTCTGTTTACCCAACCGGGAAATGGGGCTTGCGATGCCAGCATTTTCCCGACCGTCCCAAGACGGTCACAGAAGTAGGAAAACCTCTATGAAGACACTTTCAGTTGTCTGAGTGTATACAAAGGGCATACTTGCTGGTCTGTTTTCTTAATTGTACACATTTGAGCATTAATATGCAAGTTTTTATGTGAAACTGTAAAACTGATCCTAAAGTGATCTCTGGCGATGTCTTAATTCAGATACCACTTTGAGAGCAAGACAGAAGAGTTTGTGTATATGGTGGGGATTGATGTGTGCACTATACAGAAAGAGGTCATTTTAGTAAAACCTTTATAAAATAATGAATTGAGGACCTCAGGCTTTGAAAGGGGGCGTTTTTAGATGAGACGCTGTTGTGTGAGCACGTGGTGTATGGTGGAATACAGTCTCACGTTTGTATAGCAACCAAGTTACTAAACTCAAGAATCCCAACTCCCTTTGAAGTATTCTATGTATGAGGTAGACAGTTTCCCTCCACCCTTGAATTGTATAGGTGAAGTTACATTAGAAACGCATAACATCACCGTGTTAGAGAATTTGAAAGAACAGCTTGAGGAATCATGGCTTTTCATTTGTCCCTCTGCCTCATTTCCTATGCCACATGATGATCCAGAGTAATTTATTTTGAGGATGGTTGTTTTTTTTCCTACCCCTGCACCCCTTTTGCTACATTGCCTCCCTCCAGTGTTTGACTCTACTGTGTCATCTTGCATGGGTTTTTGTCTGTCTAGGCTGGATGCCTTGGACCCAGCTGCTTAGTCAGTATTACTCACTTTCTGTTCTGGTCTTTTCACTGTAAGCCTTCTTTATTGTAGTGGAAGGAATTATGGCTCTTTGCTTTTAAACCGCTGTATTTACTTGGAGGTGAATGGGAATGGTAGGGGTCAAGAGGCTGAGACTGTATATTGCAAACTCCAGAGAAGCTGGGTCTTTGTTGTGGAATTCTGAATAGACCCCAAAGAAAGGTGCGAGAGAGGGCCTGTGTTTTCCTTGATTCTGGGAAATCTCTGCTAGAGAGATCCTGTGATACCAAGGGAAATCTTGAGCAGGGAGCTATCAGACCCCTGTGTCAGTGATAGATACTGATCAGGAGCACTGCTGCAAAGGAGAAGGCAAGAGGACATACCTGTGCCAGAGGGGATGGCCCTCCCTACAACCAGATAACCCATGTGGTGGCAAGGAGCCCTGGATTCCTGACTAGGAAATGGGAAGAGAGCTGAGTTGCAACAACCAAAGGGTACAGTTTTAAGGCAGATTCTGGAGTGTACCTGAGGTTTGATGGCTCCTCCTGTCCCTCTCCCTTTGAGAGTGTTTGTTGTCCTCTAGCATGAGGGCAGCCATCTTACACTTGTGGGACCTGTTCACCTTCCTTCCTTGGTGCTCTGGAGGAGGCCTAGCATCTGTGTTCTCTTAAAGATGGCCTTACATTTATTAGAGGAAAGCAAGCAGTTTAATTTGTAAGAAACCCTCCAGACCTTAGTATCTCCCTCTGTCCCTTCTGAATTAGTATCCTGTATCTTACAGATGATAAAGAAGGGTTCATTTAGGCTTCAGTATCTCTTGGAAGGTGAAGAAGTGGGATACTTACTCAGTTTGCCTGAGAAGAGAAAACACTGAGAACAGTCTACAGAGAGATGCAGAAAACTGTAATTTTTCTTTTGAAAAGATAATGAATGAATTGTTTGGGTAAGAATTGTGGGCACTTGGGATAACAGAGTACAGGCTTGGGAGTAGGGTTGTGTTGGACAGCTTGTGCCCTTGTCCTTGACAGAAGAAAGGGTCTCACCAAGCTGGTACAGTCACCTCATTGTGCTCTCCTTCCTTCCATTTGCCCTGTGAGAAGACTGCAATAGGGAGTGGCATAGCCATCTGTTTTGAGGGGACAGTAGGGATGACTCTATTTACCTGGTGCTGGTCATCAGGCCCTGTGATGTATTACACCAAAAAACGTGCCACGTCAGGAAAGTGAGGCTAATTTTTTAAGAATACCTGAGGTATTTCATGAGTGACTTTGGCAATACTATATGTTTTTCTTGTTGAGGAGGAAAAGTAGCACAGGAAGAAATGGAGTCCCACTGCTTCGCGGACTGTTAATCCTGGTGAGACAGTTGGATGTGCTGCAAGCAGATCCTAGACCTGAGAAAGCAGAAATAGCAAACAGTGTTTCTTTGCACAGAACACTGGTCTGTTCAAGGAGAATGCAGTCTTATGGATACATGAGCAGGAACTCATGAATCAGTGCACAGTAAAAGGTCAAGGTTTTTGAAAATAGCCATTGAAGAAGGTAGCTGGAAGTGGGCTCAGAGCTTGAGCCGGCGTGAGGAAAAGAGTTGCTAAACGATGGGTCTAGTGTTACTGGGGGAGATTGACTGGATGACAAAGGCTTGTCTAAAGCAGTGTTTCAAACATTTTGGATGACAACAGCACAAATGCATTTTATTTTGAGACACAGGACATAAATAAATATATGTGTATTCAAAACAAGGTTCAATTTCTACTCTTGCTGTTTCTATTCTGTGATTTTAAAACATCTTATGAATAGATTACAGCCTACTATTTGGAAACCATTTGCTCATTGGGTGAAAAATCAGGTTGCAGTGGAGCAGGCCAGGGCTTGGAGATACTGGGGTTTTGGCATACACTTGACTGAGAGCTGTGCAGATCCCTGTCTTGGTAGGGACAGAATTGTGTGTGGAGACTCAGTGGCGATGAAGGGAATAAGACTCACAGAGATGAAAGGCAGCTGCATGGGGCTGATGTAAAAAAAAAGCGGGGAGACTTCCCACTTCTGTCCACTTCAAAGCAAAACAATTGGTTTTGAGAGAAGAGGAGGAAGTGTGACAAGAGTGAACTTGGATCTGAAAGCAGACTTCTGAAGAGCATTGAGCTCTTTCTCTGTAGGTTAAGACAGAAGATAAATAGATCCAGAACAAGTTGGCTGATGGATTTAGGTCATGCTCACTTTCCTAGGCTGGCTGGGGCACACGGAGCTTATTACAGAGTGGTGCAAAGGAGGCTCACACCTCCCCTTCCAGATTTTAGAAGTTTGAGCAGAAGCAGTGGATGCAATGTGTTGTTTCTGAACCCCACTTGCTGATCAAACTTGTTAGGAAGTTGGCCACTTACCTCCACTGAGAATTGGAAGTCTTCGCATTCTGTGTTATGAAAGGGTTAGGCTACGAAGACTTCCTTAGAAGTCAGTTTCAGGATCTACAGTGGAACTCAGGCTGCCCCTCAACCAGCATCTGGGAGCTAATTCTAGTTTCTCCCCTAGAGTTAGTCAGGGGATGCTTTTGATATTTCTTTTTTCATAACAATTAACATCAGATTCCAACACCTAACACTCCTACTGGCAAGTAAAACAAACCCTATAGTAAAAGTACACAAGTATCACAGTTCACTCCAGCGTGTTGCTTAGTTACTTCTTGCTTTTATCATTGACACTGTGACCTAGTTGGATCCTCCTTCTGACCTACCTTGCTGCATTGCCTAATTTTCTTACCTTACTTCATATTTTCTCAGTGTTTGACCTTATCCTTCCTCACAACTGTCTTCTCCTTCCCTTCTTCTGCCCCCTTCTTTCTTCATGCTTCCTAAGTGCTCTCTAAGTCGGGTGTGGTGCAATCGCAGCACTCAGGAAGCTGAGGTTTGAGGATTGCTGTGAGTTCAAGGCCAACCTGGACTACATAGTGAGACATGTCTCAAAAAACCAAAACCAAACAAACAAACAAAAAAACCAAAGACTAAATGTTGCCTGTCATTTATTTATCTAGTGCCTTCAGCTCTGGTTTCTCTAATGTTATCTCTGACCCCCTGGCTTATGGTATCCACCTGACTACTCTTGATAGGTTTAAAATTCAGTAAAAAGAATATTTTGGGGACTGGGGGCTCAGCTCGGTGGTAAAGTGCTCACTTAGCATGTACAAGGTCCAAGGTCCTATTATTACATACGCAAAAGTACTTTTGAAGGCATGGAAAATTTCTTCTTACTGAATGTATATTTATTTAGAGGGAGGGGAGGCAGAAGGAACTTTTATTTGATGTAAAATTTTGAACAAAGTGGAAAACCCCCTCTGCAGAATGCTAATTTTAAGTGACATGATTCTTAAAACTAGTCTCTCCTGAGTAACATGTTTGCTCTAATATATGTACAAATATTGGGACAATTATTAATTTAATTAAATACATTAAAATTTGTTACTTGCTATTTAAGGGCTCATAAGATCACTTAGTTCTGATTGAGAAAGATTCTTTGCATTTTCATATGAAACAGATTTCTTTTGTGTTTTATGTGGGCAAAAAAATGGAAGAATCCAGGGCAAGATAAAGGCTAGAGGGTGGGAGGCTTAGAAGGAAAGCCTGGGGGTGCTCAGCGAGCACAGCAAGTGGGCCTGGCAGTGTCCAGCGGTCCATTGCTGGCTGAGTCAATAAGACATCATGCAGGTGGAAGATCTGAGAATGTCTTACAGCCCAAGACCATAAATATTTTGTCCAGTGTGTTTATTACAAAACTGAAGCTAACTCATTGTAACCATCAGAATGAAATGAAAATTCATTTTTCTCCCTTCCCTAACTTCCATGTTCCCTGGTTTCACTCTTGAATACCACCAGTTCCCGGTTTTGAAGTGAACCCCTGCAGACTTTTTTCTACCAAAATATGCCCTGTACTATTTATTTATGAGAGCTTGATCATCCTGCAGGCTACCCTCCCATCACCTTTTCCATTTAGATATCCACATACTGTGTGATGATTTGTGTGTACCTGGGCTAACCACTTCCCAATCAATGGCCTTCAGAGTTGCTGCTAATGACCCTTCACACACCTGTGTATGTACCTCAGTTCACACTCTGAATTGTGTTGAGGGTAGCAGATCTATACTGCTTATTTCATAAGTCAGAGAACATAGTATCATGAAAGTTTACATATTTTGCTGGTTTTTTTTCTTTTAAAAAAATAAAAGTACAAAAACATATTGACAAACAGACACCAATTAGCATAAAAAATAGTACAATCACAACTAATCTATAGACAAGGTGATATGGTCTCAACAGTGGTTATTGCTTTATCCATTGATATCTTTGAAGTATAAATATATGAACCCATATACAGACATGCAAATTTTGCTGTTTAATGTCCCAAATATTCAGCAGTAAAGCATAGCAATAGATGCTATGGGAGTTTCATGGTGGGACAACATACATCACTTAATTATAAGAGCACACGTCTAGTAAAGGCAAAGGCATGCACCTCGACTGCGGTATTTTTAGTTTTATTCATATGTAGCCTTGCTCCAAAAGGTATTTGCAATAGCTTACAAAGATGCATACATTATGACAATGTAGGGTTTATTTAGTATAAAAATGGAAATTAGTGAGGCTAGTTTGTGTACTTTGTGATCCTGTTTTCTTCTTGGTAGAAGTTCTGGAATAGAAGCTTCCCAGCAACTAAAAGGAAGAGGCAAACAGTCCATAACCAACTTCAGAATATCCAGAAAGTAAACTAAATTGGAGAAGCTTACTTCTTCCTGATTCTTATAGGCAAGAAAAATTTATCCTTTGGGTTTTATCAAGTAAACACTGCATTTGCAATAGCCAGCATTCTCAACACTCTACGCTCTTGTATAGCACAAGCTGGTGTCTTTGGCTTGTGATCCCATTTCATATCATGTTCCTGAATGCTGGCCGCGGGTGTCATGCCCTGGCACTGTTCAGTCAGTGCAAGGTCAGTGGAGTGAGGTGTAAGTTCATGGGTTTAGTCCAGAAAGAGCTTTAGGAGGACTTAAAGGGACACATGATCAGTGTAAACAGCAATGTGATTTTGTGTCTGGACACTCTTTCTATAAGGTAGTAGACAATAATCAATTTGACTGAGTAAAAACCAAGGCCCAGGAACACTTAGCTTGTAATTTAAGCCAGAAATGAGGATATTCTAGTTGAACTTAACTTTTTAGAATTATTACAATGATTAAGCAAACATTTTCCAAAACAACAACCATAACAAAACTCTGTACTTGATATATGCAAGAGGATTAGTACTTGTTAACTTTGATTAACATGTAAGATACAAAGGATCAGAATTAACATTTGAAGAAATTTTGAGTGTATCTTCAAGCTTAAAATTATTAGTAGGTTCTTGAGTGTGAGGCTGTCAACAGGGCTTGGATGTCTGCAGGTTGAAGCATCAGGACCTTAATTTGCAAGACTGGGGACAGTTCACCAAATTCTTGTCTTAGAAAGAGTGCCCCAGAATAGGTTTTTATTACCAAGTGTTTGGAATAGTTCAGTTTTTTTGTATGACTTACCATACTTGAGTTTAAACAGTAAGTGTGAAAGTTGAGGCCACCTGGAATTTGTGGTATGATTAAACCATATCTGATTTGTTTTGCCTGTCACTTCATTGGTTTGTGAAGTATTTCAGAATAATCTGTCACTGTGTTTACATTTTTGACCACCTAGCAGTATTAATCTAGATACTGAATGAGATCAGCAAGTGCCATGTTTATTAGGAAATAGTATAGTTGGAACCAGTATTAGGTGATCACAGTCTTATTGGAAGAAGTCATAAAGGAGACTGTTCTCTAAGTACTTTGGATAGAGTTTTTAAGTGGACCTTAGGTAACAAAACAGAAGACTTAGAAAGTTCTTGACTGTCTTCTCATTTTAGGCACTAAATTCTCCAGCCAAATCTTAGGTTAAGAAAAGCTGCAGGACCCTTAGGCCAAGAGAAAATTGTTGGCAGAAATGATCACATTGCTTCAGAGAGACAATGTCACATTTCTCTATGTTATGATACAATCAGAGAAATTGAGGTAACACTTTTTAGTTAGGAAAGGGCTGCTCAAACACTACTTTATTGAGTTATGTTTTAATTTACTGCTGAATACCAAACCACCCACAAATGTTCGTAGCTTAATGTAATGCTTTGTTTTTTATTTCCTGCTATTCTGTGGGTTCTCCATGCTACAGGCTCATATGTGTGAGCACATTCAGTTGCAGGGCCTGCTGGGCTGGAAGATCTAAGGTGTCTTGCTATTTAGCTGGGAGTTGGTATTGAACAGTGGCTGTTAGCTGAGCAGCCTGTTTCCTCTTCGTGACCTCTCACTCTCCCATAGACTAGACAGGTTTCTTTACATGGCAGTAGCAGGGCAGCATTATGAGTGGAAGGCTCACACTGAAAGGTCTTCTTAGGCCCATCTAGGCTCCTGAACCCTCATACTGTGTCTTCTACCTTTATTCTGTTTGTTAGCAGGTGGCCAGCCCAGCCCTGCTCCATGGATCTGGAGACGTAGACTTCACCTCAGGATTGCAGTGGTGGTGTCACACTACAAAGGGGTTGATGACCATTAAATAATTTGCCACAAGTGGTTACATGTGCCAAGCAGTGTGCTATGTGCATTTAAGGCATTATCTCAGCTAACCCACACAGCCATCTGGCAGTGTTGGCAGTCTTATCTGCATTGTGTAGGACTTACAGGTGAGAAAGGGCCTGTTATTTTCACAAAAGGCCACTGATAAATTTTGGGACTAGGAGTAATTGTAGGTTTTTCTCTCTTGCTGAATGGAATTAAGAACTCAACATGTGGAATAAAATTGCTAACTTATTCTCCAACTCTTCTAACCCATTTAATACTCTCTCCTATTTCCTGTAGGGCAGGCAACAAAGAAAGGAAAACACAAGGCAGGTGAGTTCTAACCATAGCCACCTCCCTACATCCCTGGGACTTTCTCATGTATGACCTGATTGTTGATTTTGGAAGTGAGAAGAATGTTCCTGTCTCAGGTTCTGACTTACTAGGTATTTTGGCAGGTGTCTCAATGCTCCTTAAAAAACTAAAAACAATGTATCTTTGGGAAAGGTTGTGCTTTGTCCAGTTTTTCCTTGATTTCACAGTGCTGGCAGGAAGCCAAGAGATGTTCCAAGCCAAGAGGCTCCTTCTGTGACTCCTCCAGGAAGGCAGAGCACTGGTATGGAAACAAATACATTAGAAGCAGGGTAGAAAAGGTTGGTGCTGACCCTTTTTCCTCTTTCTGAGTTTCTGCCAGTGATACAGTGCCACCTGGCCCCTGCTCCAGCACCAGGGCCCTTATATCTGGACTCTCTCAATTGCCTGGGTCTTGTGTTGTACTTGAAATGTGAATTTCCTTCAGGATGAGCCCTTAGATTGCATTAGCTTCAAAACCCTCTCTCCTCTCTCCCTTTCCCTCTCTGTGGAACTACTGCAAGAGTGTGACCTTCTTACTGAAGTCTCCTGGCTTACAACATTCTAGTGTATCCAAAGCTTAGTTGCTGTAATTGGAACACAAGAGTTTAAAAAACAAAGCCTTCTTTATAAAAGTTTTAAGTGGAGTGAGATGTGAGGAAGCAAAATTTGTTGTGTAAGTCATATGTGCTATCTGTACTTTGAGCCTCAGGCCCTAGAAAAATGAACTCCTCAGTTTTATAAGGTTAGAATTTCTTGCTGCTTGGGGGCTGAGAACCAGAGGAACAGTAGGGAGAATGGGAAAGAGCCATTTTAGTTTGGCTGTTTTCCACAGCTACATTACTTGCTAGGCATTATTATACGCAAAGCCCAAGTGCAAGAGTAAGTTCCAAACCAACAAACAAACAAAAAATTAGGTACAACAAAAGATTAAAAAATTGACAAAGTAGATTATGATAGATTTCATTTATTTTTAAATTAAAAGCTAGAACATATAAAATTTTTAAATTTAAGGTAGGAAAATAAGAATTAAAGTTTTGTTAATATTCCAATTAGAAATACCTATAATACAGCCCAATTTGGTGGCACATGCCTATAATCTCAGCACTCTGGAGCCTGAAGCAGGAGAATCTCAAGTTTGAGCCCATCCTGGGCAATTCAGTGAAACCTTGTATCAAAAAAAAAAAAAAAAAAAAATGGCTGGGGATATAGTTCACTGTGAATGCCCTAGGTTAAATCCTTACCATGGAAAGACAAAAACCAACCTGAGGGAGAACAGATCCAGTGTAGCGGAAACCAGGAGGAGAAGTTGGTTCCTGAAAAAGCACGATTCTCAGGCTGGTATTAAAAAAATGGGATAGCCCCCACCTTTGTTGTGTTAGGATGTTTTGTTAGGGAGTTGGCTGTTTGAGAAAGATCTGTATCAAGGTACCTATTTAAATTTCATAAACTAAACTATGGACAGGAAAGGAAGACCACACAATCTTCTTGACTAGTATTAGTAAGTGGAATACATATTGAGAAAGCTGTGTGTGTGTGCATGCATGAATACATGTATGGTAGAAGTGTCAGGTATGAATAAAAGAAAAGGACTGAACTAGAGGGATCAGAGAAAGAATCCTAGAAAGCATTTAATAAAGGATATAAGAAAACAAATAGATTTATGACAGATAAAGGGAAATCTTAAAGAGATTTGTAGCAGAGATAGGAATTAATTCTCATAACAGTTCTCTGAGCTGTGGGACTGAGGTGGGGCAACTTTACAACCTCTGAGCATGGATTTTTTCACGCCGAGGGTGGGTGGCACCCACAGAGTCCAATTTAGGAAACAGGGTTAGCCCTCTTCCTTCTCTAACATCCAGTGCGTGCAGTTATCACACACAGTTGTGTGTGTATGTGTGCAATCCATTTATAAGTGTATGACTATTATGCCTTAAATATCTTACTGTTAACAAAACAAACTATAATAAATAAATTTGTTTTAGGGAAGTGTAAATTGCTGGTGTCTAAAGAAGGAAACATTGAACAGTTTCTCTTAAATTCTGTTACACGCAGTTGGGGGACAAAAGGTTGAAGGATGAGGAAATAAGAGAACAAACATATAGAGGATATCTTTATTCAAAGTTTAGTATGTTAACTGGCAGGGAGAGGCCATAGAGAAATTTGTATCTAGTATGAGGATTTCCTTGTTAACCTTAAGCAATATGTATTTCAGAGAGGGAGTATAATTTAGTTATATTAATATAGAGTTCCTTAGCTTTTCCTGGTTGTCTTCCTTTTCTATTTGCTTCAGTTTAAAGGTCAGTATGTTAGGACCTGGGGTGTATCTCAGTGGTAGAGCACTTGCCTAGGATGTGTGAGACCCTGGGTTTGATCCTCAGGGTGCATGTTGCACACATATGCCTTTAAAGCAGTACCATAAATGTCAGAGGACTTACAGACCTGGGGCTGTTTCATGTAACTGACTTCTGCAGATTTTCACACTAATGCTAATGCCTCCTAAACTTGATTCTCAAATGCAAAAGAGATGGGATGTTTTATGCGCATAATTCTAAACTTTGAATATAACTGCCTAAACATGATTTAAAATAACAAAACAAAACTGTAACTACAGTTATCTGAGAAGTTTATGCACACTTAGATTCTTACCAGTTTTGCATCAGTAAAAAGTTGAAAATGAGTGTAATAGTTATTCTTTACCAAAAAAATGTAATACTTCTAGTCAATTATTGACATTTTATCAGCATTTAGATAGATCACTACCACCTACTTGCAAATGAAAACAAAATTCAGAATGGGGGAAAAGTATGTGTGTCTTTTTGACAGTCTGTGTTGTTGATTTGGCTTGGTGAGTAGCTCATCCTTTGCAATCATATGTTCATTTACCAATAACTTAAAGTTTGCAGAGAGCAACTTTTTAATCCTAGAATGTTAAGCTACTAACAATGGTAAACAATTCAATAAATACTTCTACACTTGACAAGAGTTTGAAAACACAGTGCAAATTTTATGTGTGTGTGTGGTGTGTGTGTGTATATATATACACACACACACACATATATATTAGATATGTGAAATTTATCATGAGACTTTGGAATATATATCACATGTAAGGAGTTTCAGATGATAAATATTATATTCAATATAGTTTGTTTATAAAACTCATATTCTTGTATTTGACATATTTGGAAGTAAGAATCTTTTGAAGTCACTGTACTTCTTTTGCTATAATACTGGGGTTGACAATTTGAAAATTCTATGTACAGTATTCTGCTTACACTGGTAAAATGAAGAACCTGTAATTGATGAGGTACTAGCAGAATGGAAAGCACATGTGTCTTAGTTACTTTTCTCTCGTTGCTGGGACAAAATACCTGATGCCAAAAATTAAGGAAGGAAAGGTTTATTTAGCTCACAGTTTGTGGAGATCTCAGTTCATACTTGGCTGGCTCTGAGGCAGAGTGGTGCATAGCAGAGGGCAACAGTTCTTAGTAGCAGAAAACAGCAAAAGCAACAAGAGCAAAAAGGGAGGAGTGGTGGCAAGTAGCCTTTTTCCCTCCTTTATATTGTATGCAAACTACCCGCCCCAGAGTAGGTGTAGCACTCACATCCATGAGTCCAACATTGGACCATGCATCAATCATAAATTCTAAAAGCCCTTCCTGTGACTGCATGAGGATTTGCAAGGACATGCAGACACAAACCATAACAACATGTAAGAATATGAATGTCTTGTTCTTGTTTTATTTAGCAGATGCTTATTGAGCACATGCTGCTTGTTAGGTTTGAGGATGCCATGGTGAGGGGAACCTGGCCATGTTTCCCACCTTCATAGCTCACACATTTCCTGAGGGGAACAGATGTTTGCTTAAGTTACACTATGAAGGAGGGGGGCCTGGTTCTAAGAGGACAGATAATGGATCAATTGGCCTGTTGACAGTTCAGAGAGGCTTCCCTGAGAAAATGAGGATTGACCTGGGGGCTGAAGGAAGATGGGAGTCAGTTGGGAGTGGAGGATGTGCAAAGCCCCAAGGAACAGAATGAGGGCCACATTTGCAAGAGTGCTGCAAGCCAGGGCAGCTGTCAGTTGAGGCTGGAGAAGGTGAGGTCCTCCTCAGGGAAGTTGTTAAGGTGAGAAGGTGACATGATTGAGACAGCTTTTATAATAGATTTCCTTGGAGCCATCCAGTCTGTTCTTTATACTGAGAAGGCCAGAAAAATGATGTGGTAGCTTGGTAATAAAAAGTCTTTTTTGAAAGTCATTTAACAAGTGCAAGCAAGAGAAACTATATGATGAAAGAGATAGGATTGAGGAAGAGGCGGTGTATCTGTTGACTTTTGTTTTTATTGGACACTCTGAGCATGTTAAATGCTAAGAGGAAGAGGCAGTTAAGGACAAGAAATTAAAGGTTAATAGGAAGCAAAAGATTCCCAAGAACAACAGAAAGGATCTGCCTCGGGACAGATGGGTGCAATTGTAGGTGATTTGTGTAATTGGTAGTGGGATATTCAGTTTTCATATGTTGACTTCTTTTTGTGTGTGTGTGAAGTGGGATAGGGTCACTTTTTGAGAATGGGGATGGGTGGTTGGGAGGTTTGAAAAGAATAGAGAAGATTTGGAAATTTTACTGTGAAATATGAGAAGATTGTTTGGTGAAGGCTATGTGGTTGGAGTTCAGGGCAGGGTTAAGGGCTCTTTCGTCTCTGTATAATTTTGTGCTCATCAACTTCAATCCTTTCTAATATATGGCTTTCTCCAACAGTGCTGTTTGCTCAGTGCTTATTGCTTGATAAATAGTTGGCCATGTCCAGGGTTTAGTTTTTGCCAGCTCTTGGCAATGGACAGGGGATATAGGGTGTTAATAAGAGCACTGGGGAAATGATGGGCGATAGAACCTAAACTGATTAAAGGGAATGGTTAAAAACAAAAGGAAAGTTTAAAGAGATTGGGGAAAGCGGAAAGATCAGTGGATTTGAGAATGTTGATACTGAACAAGCTTGATGGACAGGAAGCAGTTTGAGGACATCAGTGAACTGGGCCAATGTCTTTGAAGGAGGGAAGTGTTCGGGAGATTAGAATATGATACCTCGGAGGAGGGGCGGAGAGTGATGTGACTGGCAAGGCCAGATGGGATGTGGATGCTTAAGGAGGTGGGGATTGGCAAAGTAAGGCCTGAAGAAGACAATGAGAGTAAAACGCTCTTGGGCCGTCTCCCACCTGCAAAGTGTGAGAAGACAGGCAGCCACTTCCTGAATGGGTCCCAGAAGAGGGTGTCCTCAGTGCTCAGAGGAGACGCACTTTTTTCTGAGAGTGGAGCGGCTGCTCTAGGGAATCTAGCCAAAGGGTTTGTGAGGTGCAGGGGGTAATGGCCTGGGTCAGTGGTTAGGAAGGAACTTTGGAACATGGTAGACACATTCAAGGTATAGAAGGTAGATTTCTGCAGTGGGTGCTGCCTAAATTTTAAGTTTTTGCTGGAATAATAACAGGCCTTATTGACTGCTTGTCCTGCATGCTGCTAGGGATGGATGACAGGGGAAGCAGAAACTTCCTGAGTGTGAACCATATGCCCAATATGGGTCTCAGCCCCAAAGGAAATTACTCTGTTTCTTCTCCATGATAGCTGTGTCCAGTTGGTGTTCTTGCCATCTCCAGTTTAAAATGAGGAAGCTGACATTCAGTTAAGGCAAGGAAGTAATTTACCCAAGGTTACTCAGCTGTTAACAAGTGGGGGAAACAGAATTCCAACTCAAGACTCTGAGCGCTGTGCTTCCCAACATGTTGTATGTACTTAACATTTTCTTACCTGTAAACTTTGGATTAAGAAAATGCAAATGATAGAATATTGAGAAGTTAGTGAACTATTTAATACAAAAATTGTAATTTTAGAAACCAAAATTAAGTGCATCCTAGACTTAGACTGTCAACTTTATTCCCCCCCTTTCTTTGTATATATTTGCAGTTTACTATATTTACATCCATTTTGGGGGTGCATTTGTAAATTATATGGTGATCATCTTCAACCCCCTTTTCTCCCCTCCTTATAATCCCCACTCCCCCCTGGTACCCTTCCCTATCTCCAGAGAGTCTGTCTTCCTGTTTTCTATCATCTCTTTTTTCTTGTACTTTTTACTTCTATTTTGGGTTTCTCATATAAGAGAGATCATATAATGTTTAAATTTCTGTACCTGATTTATTTCACTTAACATTATGGGACCAAGATTCATCCATTTTTCTGCAAATGACACAATGGATTCTTCTTTATGACAATAAAATTTCATATATTTTCTTTATTCATTTATCTGTTGATGGGCAACTAGACTGTTTCTGGAGCTTGGCTGATGTGAATTGTGCTACTATATAACAAGTGCATGTACGTATCCCTGTAATATGTGGACTTTAACTCTTTTAGGAAGATACGTAGAAGGGGTTGGCTGGGTCAAATGGAATGTCTAGTTTTAGTTTTTTGAGGAAGTTCCACATTGATTTCCATAGTGGCTACACTAATTTACACTCCCACCAACAGTGTAGAAGGGTTCCTTTTCCCCATATCCTTGCCAGCATTTGTTGTTTTTTGTGTTCTTGGTGATAACCTTTCTAACTGAAGTAAAATGGGCTCTCAGATTTGTTTTGATTTACATTTGCCTAGTGGCTAAAGATGCTGAATATTGTTTCAAGTACTTACTGGCTACTTGTGCTTATTTTTTGGAGAAGTATCTTTTCAGTTAATTGTCCCTTTTTGATTTGGATTATAATTTTAGTTTGTTTTTTAGGGAGTTAATTTTTGGAGTTTTTAAAATATATTCTAGATATTAGTCCTTTATGGGTAGAATAGCTGGCTAAATTTTGTGCATTTTGGAAGAACTGTTTCCCCATTCACTCTGATTTCCTTTGCTGTGCAGAAGTTTTTAATTTGAGGTAATATAGTCTGTTAATTCTTAATATTGTTTCTTGTACTATTGGAGTTCTGTTGAGGAAGTTTTTGTCTGTGCCTACAATAAGTGTTTCTTTTATGTTATCTTCCAGAAATTTTACGTTTCTGGATTTGTAGCTAGGCATTTGATCCATTTTGATTTGATTTTAGTACAGGTTGAGTACCATGGACCTAGTTTCATTCTTCTGTATGTAGATAACCAGTTTTATGAGTACCATTCATTGAAGAGGCCATCTTTTCTCCAACAGGTGTTTTTGGCTCCTTTGTCCAAAATCAGATGGCTGAAGGTACATCGATAGGTGCTGGAGAGCACTATGAAGCAGCCCTGAGCAGGACTTAACTTAACCAGTGGGTTTGTCATGTTTACTTATGAATCTGTCCAAAGCCTACACTGCTTGTATGGAAATGGGTGGTGGACTCATAGTAAGTGATCCTGTGTAAGTCCCAGCTGAGGCCTGTGGTGGTAGATGAAGCTGGAAAGCATCAAAGGATACAACAAGGTCGCACCCAAGATCACCTGGATCCAACATCAACTCGATAAAGACTGTAGCCTTAGGCATCTCACTCCTGGGTGGATTAACTTAATACCTTACTTGGAGAAATCCTTGAGAGGTTTTGCTCTTCTTGAGTACTTCCCTCCCTTCTGATAACTAAATAAATATGGGCAACCCAGAGAAGGTATTGGTTTTAGCCCTGAGATAATCTTGAATCCTTTGAAAGGGCTTTGATTGTCCTGGAGCCCTGAAATTATTCCATACGCCTTTTTTTTATTTAGCTGTTATGGTTTGTGTCTGGATGTCCCCCCAAAGCCTCATGAAGTCATGGGGCAGGCTACTACAGTTTATGATTTTTTTTTTTTTAAGAGCAGAATATATTTATTGAGAGAAAGAAAGCTTCTGTCCAAGAGGGGGACAGGAGGGGGGCCCGAGTGGGTTGCCCCCGACAGTTTATGATTGATCCATGGTCTAATGCTGGGATTATGGGTGTGAGTGCTACCCCTGCCCTGGGGCAGGTAGTTTGCATACAATATAAAGAAGGAAAAGAAGCTTGCCCTCCCAGTTGCTCTTCCCTTTTGCTCTTGCTGCTTTTGCTGTTTTCTGCTGCCATGAACTGTTGCCCTTTGTCATGTGCCACTCTGCCTTGGAGCTAGCTGAGTATGGACTGAGACCTCCACAAACTGTGAGCTAAACAAACCTTTCCTTCCCTGATTTTGACTGTCAGGTATTTTGTCTCAGAAATGAGAGAAAAGTAACCAAGATATTAGCCTTCACTATACACTCATTTGGGAGATTGCTGATTTGATCAGCCTGCAATAACTAAGGGATACTATTAATCCAATAGATGCGGTTAAATCTATGTCTTCCATATTATTCTAATGATCTACATGTCTTTTTTTTTTATCAGTACCACAATTTTTGTTACTCTAGCACTGTAGTATAACCTGAAATCCGGGATTGCGATTCCTCCTGCTTTTCTTTTTTTGCTCAGGATTTCTTTGGCTATTCTGGGTCTCTTCCGGTTCCATGTAAATTTTAGGATTGTTTTTCTAGCTCTCTGAACAATTTTATTGGAATTTTAATAGAAATTGCATTAAGTCTTTGTATCGGTTGGGGTAATATGGCCATTTTATTAATACTGATTCTACCTATCTAGGAACATGGGGTGTCTTTCCACTTTCTAACATCCTCTTCAGTCTCTTTTTTCAAAGTACTTTAGTTTTCTTTGTAGAGTCTTTTCACTTCTTTGGTTAGGTTGATACCTAGGTATTTAATTTTTTGAAACTATTATGAATGGTTTTGTTTACCTAATTTCTTTCTCAAGGGGCTCATTACTGGTGTATAGGAGCAGTATTGAGTTTTGTGGTTATTTTGTATCCTGCCATGTTGCTGAATTTATTAATTCTAAGAGTCTTCTGGTGGTGTTTTTGGGCCTCCTATGTATATAGATCATCTGCAAACAAAGATAGTTTGATTTTTTCTGTTCCTGTTCATGTCCATGATTGCTCCAGTTAAAGTTTCAAGTACTGTATTGAAGAGGAGTGATGAGAGTGGACACCTTGTCTAATTCCTGATTTTAGAGGAAATGCTTTCAGTTTTTCCCATATGGTATGACGTTGGCTGTTGGCTTGTCATATATGACTTTTATCAGTTTGAGGTAAGATCTTTCTATACATACATATTTTAATAAGAATTTACATAAAATGTTGTATGTTACTATTTTTTACATAAAAGATGTTAGATTTTTCAAAGGTCTTTTCTGTGCCTATTGAGATGTTCCTGTGATATCTGTACTTGATTCTACTTAATGTGGAGTGTTACATTTATTTGTGTATGTTGCACCACTCTTGTATTCCTGGTATGAAGCTGACTTGGTGATGATATATGATCTTTGAAACAATTTTTGAATAGTGTTGCAAGTATCTTATTGAGGATTTTTGTATCTTTGCTCATCAAAGATATTGGCTTATAGTTTTCTTTTTATGTTGTGTATTTGATTTTAATATCAGCATAATGCTGGCTTCATAGACTGAATTTGACGATACTCCTTCTCTTTCAATTTCATGGAAGGATTTGAGGACTATTGGCATTAGTTCTTCTCTGAAGTTCTAATAAAAATTCCAGAAATCTGGGTTCTAGGCTTTTCTTGGTAGAGTTTTTAATTACTGTATCAGTTTCATTTCCTGTTACTGATCTGTTTAGGGATTTTGTATCTCATATTTCAAGTTTTGCAATTCATATGTGTGTGTGAATTTACCCATTTCTACTGGATTATTTAATTTATTGAAATATAAGTTTTAAATAGTTTCTTAAAATCCTATGGATTTTGGTGGTATCTGTTATAATTTTGCCTTTTTCATTTCTAATTTGAGTGATGTGGGTCTTCTCTGGTAAGTTTGGCTAAGAGTTCAATCCTACTTATCCTTTAAAACGACCAACTCTTTCATTCATTGAACCTTTGTATTGTTTTTAGTCTCAGTTTCACTGGTTTCCATTGTGATAACATTTTTCCTTCTACCACTAGTTTGAGATTGGATTCCTTTGCTTTTCTATGACCTTGAGATATATCATTAGGTTATTTATTTGAGATTATCCTATTTTCCTAATGTAAGCATCACACATATAAAGCACCCTCTTATAACCGCTTTATTGTGTCTCACATGTATTTCTGTTGTAATTTGATCATTAGAATTTAAAAAATCTGCCCTCATTTTGTCAATGATCCATTGATCATTCAAAAAGTGTACTAGTCAATTTGCATGTGTTTGTGCAATTTCTGTGGTTCTTTTTGCTGTTGTTTCTAGTTTCCTTGCACTATGATCTGATAGGATGCAAATTATTTCTTTTGTATTTATTGAGACATAATTTATTGCCTAAAATATGGTCTATTTTGGAGAAGGGTCTGTCGGCTCCTGAGAAGAATGTGTATTATGCTGCTGTTAGTAGATAAAACACTGTTATATCTGTAAAATCCATTTATTCTATGGTGTGGTTTGACTGTAATATTTCTTTGTTCACTATGATTGTATTGGTATCTATTCTTTTATATCAGATAGTTTTTGCTTTATGAAATTGGGCATTCTAGCATTTGGTACATATCTATTTATAATTGCTGTTTCTCCCTGAATGGTTGTTTCTTTTACCAGTAGTGACTTTCGTTATCTCTTCTGCTCAGTTTTAGTTTGAAGTCACCTTTGCCAGAAATGAGAATAGCTACTCCTGCTTACTTTCAGGGTCCAGCTACATGGAACACCATTTTTTATCCTTTTACTTTTGGTCTGTTTATTTCTTTGTCGATGAGGTGTGTCTCTTGCATGCAACATTTTGAGTTTTATTTTTGATCCAATCTGCCAGTCTGTGTCTTTTGATTAGAGAGATAAGACCATTTACATTGATAAGTATTGAAAGATATTTACTGATTCCTGATACTGTATTATTTTTCCAGAGCTGATTCAGTTTTACTTTTCCTTTTAACTGCTCCACAGTGAAATTTATTTTTTCTTTTTGGCTTAGGTGATTTAATCTCATTGTCTCTGTTTAGGATTTTTTTCTTTTAGTATTTTTTTGCAGTGCTGGTTTGAATGAATTTCTTTAGTTTGCCTTTGTCATGTCTAGTTTGTCTTTATTTCTCCATCTTCTAACTGATCATATTTACTGCCAAACCTTTCAGTTGAGTTTTTCATTTCTAGGATTTCTGCTTGATTACTTTTCAAATCCTCTAATACTTTACTGATGTGATCTTTCATATTTTGCATTGCCTTCATTAATTCATTCAGCTGCTTGGTTCTTAAATTTATTGATCATGTTTGTGGATGCTTCATTCAGTTGTTTACTTACATCTTTAAGCAAAGAGATAATTGGCATGTAATAATAAGGCATGTGAAAGGATAGGGGAAATATGGTAGTATAGCTGGAGGAAGAAGCAAAGAGGGATGGTACCCAGTTGTTGAACTGATTGTCTAAGATAGTTAAATATAACTAAATAGCTTACAATGTTATTTTACTAAAGTAAGAAACTAATACAAATAGCTATATACTGATATATGGGTAAAAAGACCAAACCTAATTAAATTCAACAAAGTATTTATGGACAAGCAGAAAGAGAGAGAGAGAGAAATGGAAAAACTATATAAACAAAATAAAACTTAAATAAATGATAAAAAGAAGAAGGAAAAATAAGAAGATTGTCCTTTTGGTTGGGAGGAATATTCCTGAGCATATTCAGGAGCCTCTAGTGTTCTAAGGGACCACTGAGTGGAGTTAAAGCTAATCTCTGTGGTGACTCATCCTTGGGGTTCCTGTCTGTGACCCTACCACAGCTTCTATAGCGGGCTATGTGCTATCTGCTGGCTGGTTTGCATCCAGGGTCCCGGGCTGTGTGCCTGCCACAGCCTGTGATAGCTCAACCCCTTCCTTCTCTCCAGTCACTGGCATGTTCGGCTCTCAGGTATGGTTGGGTTCTTTTGGGTTGGGAGAAGTTTCCCCAATCTTCTAGCTTTACATTTTCTTGCCTCTTTGAGGGTCCCAAAGAGAATGAACAGGGCAGCTGCTTCCATCCAAAAGTCTCAATTTTCTGGGGACATTTGTAAATCCACAAAAGTTATTACAGGTTTTTCTCTAAAAAATTGGCTTCAGTAGTTGACTTTACCTCTAAAACAGACGTATATGTTCTTTTAAACGAAAACAGTCAATCTGGGGTTATTGTAAGGTGATGATTTATGGTGGTTTCTCTCTTGCCAGGCTGAAGAAGCATGGACAGCGACACCACGTTCGTTGTCAGCACACTCTGCACCAGCTTCCTCACCTTCCAGCTTCTGTTCCACTTCGTAAGTTACTGGCTTTCTGCAAAAGTTGCTTCAGGTTTCAACAGTCTCAGCTTGGAAAAGAAGATTGAGTGGAACTCAAGGTAAAGCATGTAAAATTGCAATTAACTTAAAAAGCATTATGAAATAAAAATATTTAAAATATTTAAAAAATCTTTCATTAGAATCTAACAAAATTCAACGTTAAATTTTGTGTTTGACCTTAAAAATAAAAAGAAAGACAAGTAGACAGATCCCACAGAAGAAAAAGTTAAGAACTATTTATATTGAAAGATGCTAAGAAAATTTATTTGACTTTCTGGGGAAGTGTGGGGAGATTTGACAAGTAGGGTGCAGTACAGAGGCTATGATAGAGGCATGAGAGAAATCTGCATGCTAAAGTTGATCATTCAAACTGGAAAGAAGGAAGGAAGAAGGGACGGAAGGAAGGAAAAAAGGAAAGAAGGAGATCACTCTAACGTGATCACTCTAACATAATACACTGATTATGCAAGTGTATTATTTTGAATTTTTCTTTGAAGTATTTATAAAAGACATATGTTTTTTGGCAATAGTAACAGAAGTAAGCACTTGTTGGTGTTATGGATAGCTTATATGTAGTATTAGCTAGCTTATAGCTGTTGAACTGTACAGACCAAAAAACATAATATACAACTGGTACATCTATGTCTTTTAATGAACTTTGCATTGTAATTAGAACCTTTTTGGAATTATTCTCTTATCATGTAATTCTAAAATGAAAACTACCTTTTGGATTTTTTAAAACAAATAATGGAAAAATAGTATATGGATAAAGAATCCTTCTGAAGTTTTCCTAAGTTGTATGCAAGTGTGTGTTTGTGTGTGTGTGTGTAAAACTCATCAATCTCACGAAGTTTCCTATACAAAATGACTCTGATAACTGCTTATCTTAATTAGAGCATTTTGTACTTGTGGAAAGACTTTTTAACTGTTATTTAGTTGGGGTTAATGCTAACTATAAAATGGGTGTATCAAGTTTCTAAAATTGCCATAATTATGCATCATTGAAATTTCCTTTTAAAATTTGCACTGGGCATGGTGGCACACACCTATAATCCCAGTGTTTGGGAAGCTGAGGCAATAGGATCACTGTAAGTTCAAGGCCAGCCTTGGGCACACAGTTCAAGGCCAGGAAAGCATTCACTTTTACAACTCAGACCGAGAATAATAATCTAGTTTTCTTTTTTACTTCACACTTGTGTGTCTGATTCACACATACTGTAATTCTTTTTACATCTAAAGCAAGAATTATTTGTTCACATATTTCCCCTTTTCTACAATTGACCTCTCTGAAATTTTTTATTATATTAATTATATTATAAATTTAATAAATTTTATTGATTAGACAAAAATATATAAAAATGCCAGGGGAACAGAGAAGGGTCCCCCACCCCCTGTGGTTATCTGTGCATTTGGGAGTTTTTTGACTCTCATACTGAACTTATTCTGCCCCTTGTTTCCTTATAAGTAACCTCTCAGGTGATAACAAACTAACAATCTATTATGCATCCAGATTTCATCCAAATACATCCAAGGATATAACTCAAGAACAACCCTCAATAGAGAAGAAATCTCTTTCAATTACAGGTCATGCCTGTATATTGGTATGTTTTATACAGTCAATAAAAAATTAATAATGGGCTTGATTCATGTTAGAGTGATCTCCTTCCTTCCTTTCTCCCTTCCAGTTTGAATGATCAACTCTAACATGTAGATTTCTCTTATCCCTCTATCACAGCCTCTGCACCGCACCCCCACCATGGCTGTGCACCATCACCTCCACCCCGTGGGAGCCACGGGGGCCCTGTAGGCACTCTCGCCTGCCTCCTACCTGCTCCGGCCTCTACCAGAGCCAGAGTGCTGGCTCGGCCTATCACATGGCCACCAGGGCACTCTGGGTTGAGAGCTCCCAGAGTGCGGTGGGGTGTGGGGGCTGTTTGCATATTTTTAAGAAAGAGGTGTGATTCTTTGTCTTAAGACTTGCACAGAGATATTATCAGATGTTGTTCAGATACCGTTATTTTAAAAGCTTTTTGAACATTTGAAGATAGATGGAATGAGAAAGACAAGACTGGGGAAGACATACGTGCTCTGAACTTTGGTCTGTGTTTCCATTTACTTCCGTCAGGGCAGGTGAAGGGGTGTGAGTCTTGGGTAGTTCATGCCAAGGAAGTAGAGAGAGTGCACAGAGTTAGAAGCACAGGAGAAACGGAAGTGATTACATTGGAAAATATTTTTGTATTATACAGTCCTATCACTGCCATTCCGTGATGCCTCAAATTACCATTTGGGAAACTGAATTCCTATTTGAAAAAAGAATGTGGAATTATATACGACTCATTTAGCTGTTCAAGTGGCACTTTCTTCTTTTAATCTCAAACTTATTCCTGCTTATTTACATGGGATTTAAGCTGTGGGGTAGAAAAGTGTAAAGAATGAAAAATACAGACCATTTTCTTTGTAAACACAAAATTCAGCCTTTGATCTTGAATCGTACAAATCATTATGACATGCATCATTTTCTCTGGTAATAAGGAGCGTCTACAAACAATGAGTGTTCTAAACTATCTGGTGGAGAAAGAACAGGGTAAAATACTGGAAAATACATGTTTGACAGATAATAGTAAGAAATGGTGCTTAATTGTTGATTTGTCTGAAAACATTTATTTATAGTATATTCTACATCTTAAAATTAAAAATTTTGAGTTACTTATGTTCAGTTGCTTGTGATGGCATACAGTGTCCTATTGTGTTGAAATATTACTAATTTTCAAATGTTTCTCTAAAATTTAACTTCTTTGTCTATTAGAGCTTTATGATTTGTAGTAGAAATACTATACAACGTGAGGTTACTTAAATGAATAACTTTAAGTTGCTATTCTAACATGTCATTCTTTCCTTTAAAAATCACTTTTAAAAAGAAAATATTTTATTTTAGTGTTTATTTTTAGATGCTAAGGTTTCTATATTTTGCTTTGCCAAGAATCTGATTTTAGGTAATAGCATTTGAAATTTTTACTAACAGCAGTTTCTGAAAGTGTGGACCTTTAACAGAATATTTTGTGAGTGCAAGATGTTTGCTTTGCCTGTTCAGTATAGTGGGTGCTATTTGACCAGGCCAAGCAACACATAACTTTTCTCTCATGAATTCTGTGTGAATTTCTATCATCTGAGGGCTAGTAATGCTTCCCATTGACCATGTAACATCTCACTAGGCAAGGTCATTTAAAACCTGAGTGCCAGAAATAAATAAAAAGTTAATTTTTCCAAAAGGAAACCTTTTGACATACAGTTACTAAAGCAGGTTGGTTAGAGAGGTCATATTTTTCCTTTTATAGAATTTTTGAGTAGCAGCAGAGATCTGTCTGTATGATTATTTAGATGAAGTGTTTTACTTGTTATTAAGGGATTTACATTTTTATCCTGCTGTGTGCAAATAGAATACAGGTGTGCCTAGTGTGAAAATTCCAGGGTTGTAAATCAGATAAATTGCATTAATCATTCACACTTCAAAATGATCCTTTGGCATTACAAAGAATTCTTTGTCAATGACTAAATTAGTGAGACTTTCTGTGAATTTAAAATATTATTGGGGGGCAGAGGATATAGCTCAGTGGCACAAGTGCCTGTCTGGTAAGCACAAAGTTCTGAGTTTGATTTCTGATACCAAAAACTCAAAAATAAAACAAAATAAAATAAAATATGATTGGGCTTGGCATGGTACTACTCTAATAGGAGTACCATCTATTAGAACAAATGTATTGAATTTTCTAGTTACAATGAAATTTTTAATATCAAAAAATATTTCTGCATCTATTTCTCTTATTTTTAAAGATCTGAGGTCATATTATAGAAATTTATTCCACATCAGTAATTACTGACTAAGTTTTTCATCCTTTATTCTGATGAAAATAAACTTCTTTGCTTATAAACTTCTAAGTAAAGATATGAGAAATCCGAAATTATTTGGTAAAAAGCCTCATTGTGTAGACAACTGCACAGCCTCTTGCATACTTCTTCAAGCAGCAGACCCTAAAGTTTGAATTCAGTCATTAAATTGTGAGAAAGATAATTCATAGAAATTGATATTTTTTTTCTAAACTTTATTCCTTCTACAAAAGAAAAAAACCTGAATCTTGTGAACACTTTGCATTCATTGAGTGTTTCCTCTCAGACATAGATTTTCTAGCTGTGTGTGATGGTGCATGTCTGTAGTCCCAGCTACTTGGGATGATGCTGTGAGTTTGGGGCCAGCCTGTGCAACACAGCAAGGCCTCATATCAGATCAATAAGTAGCAAAACCATGTAAACTTATAGTCCTCAGTTTTTCTATTTTAAAGTGCTTACATGAATCAAGTTCAATAATGTATATAAATGTACTTTTAAAACTGAAATTTCCCAAGATAATATATCTCCATGTCATGATCCATTCAAATTGTTTTAAGAATATGGAGTGGGGGCTGGAGCTGTAGCGCAGTGGAAGAGAGCTTGACTAGCACATGTAAGAACGCTGGCTCACTGCAACAAACAACAGCAAAGAATAAGAGCTGTTAAAGGCCAGTAGCCTTGGGAGTCATTCTCAGCTGAGCGGAACAGAAGACACCCTACAGCAGTGCCATTGAAGATGGAGCACAGAGCGGGTACAGGGTAATAGCCTTGCCAGTCACCGTCACTGCACAGGACTATTAACTGCATCACCTCATAAGCTTCTGCTTTATAACTTTTGGCCAATAAATGATTCACTAGTTTTCTATCATGAAATTATAGACCTTGGCATTCTTCTGCTTACTCATTCCAAAGTAAAGTTGTGACCCTCAGATTTCTAATTGGCAATTTTTTATTGTATTCTCAGATGTTCTCTCCCTCTATGTATTAATGCTTTGAAATACTGTATAATTTTTTAGAATGTTAATATCTTATCCAAATGAGTTAAAGCTTATTACAAGGAGGCTAAAATCTTAATATGCACTTTGTTTAATTTCAGAGTAGTATCTACATGCCATTCTTTGGTGGTTGGGATTTTGGGCCTATATGTTTTCTTCTTTGAAGAGGCTACTAGAACTGACCCACTTTGGTAAGCTATTCTTCTTTCTAAGCTAGTCAATTTGGTCTATGCTTTCAAATTGTTAATACAAGCATCATTTTATACTTTAAAACACTATATTGATGGTATATGCTTTATTAAAATGCTTGTAGTTAGACTTACTTTAGCAAAGTACATTAACATGATTTTATATTTGAGTACAAATAACAAAGGCCATTCTATCTTATTAGTACTGTAAGAGTTGTTCAAAACAAATAGACTACAATAAGATCAGCATTCTTATAGTTTTAGTGAACAAAGCCAAGTTATTGTAACCATTGCCATGGCAAATCTGAGTCTTGAAATAGTATATTGGGTAGGTTAATGTCTATTTAAGACTTTGCCTTCAAATTTATTATTGATTGATTGTTTTGATATAAAAAAATGAAATGAGAAACAGATGGACATATGAGAGGAATTTACTGTATTTCCCTGAAACTCAGACCAGTTATCATATTAATTCTTGCTCTAAAAGATGCAATAGGATTTTTTTTAGGGATGTCTTATTCTTTCTTACATAACAGTCCACATTTATTCTTGTATTCATGTATAGAAAGTCTACATTTATGTAAAAAGTCTACATTTATTCAAATACAGTCATATTATCTTCTTCTGGAACATATAGCTCCCCAACATCTGTCAGTGATTTTATTCCATGATGTTTTCTCCCAAGTCATGACTTCTTGTAGGTTGGGCTTCATAGTTTCCATTAAATCAAGTGTTAACTCAAGGCTTATGAGACAGGAGTGGCAACAAAAGTGAAGATAGTTAAGAACGATGATCATTACATTTAAACCTCATGGAAAAAATGTAGCTGTCATCTATAAGCCATGTACTTAAAAGAAACCCTTTGTCTCATTATTTATAGGGGCGACTCATCACTTGTGAAACTGAATATTGCTACTGCTTCAGGCTACCTCGTTTCTGGTATGTGGAGTGTTGCTCACTGTTTCTGCTTAAGCTATTCATGGATTATGAAAAAGTACATACTCTATGCTCTTAGAATAGACATACATGAAAATACGTCTGTCATGGTGATAGAGCTTGAAACTTTTTCTTGGCTTCTTGATTCCCATTGAAGATCTGAGTTGTACAGCAGGACTTTAAACTATGTAGGCCTGGACTTCTCTGTTTCCTAGTGTTTTTGAAAGATGTGGTTTCGAAGGTATGGTTACTGTGAAGCTACTGCAGTTTAGGCCTTAGGATTCCTCACTTGCTAGGGACCTTAATATGTGTCCCATTGGCTATAGTTTGATATTTTGTGGTAAAATTTACAAAAGTAAGGTAAGCTACTTTAGCTAATAGTTAAGATTATTCTGTTATATTGTCTCACGTTGCATGAAACTGAAGTGGCTTTTCTTACAGTTAGGCCAAGGGAAGTTGAGAATATTCTATATTAACTGTAATTTGAAAAAACATTTAGACCATCTTAATAAAATAAGGAAGACACTCAGAGCCGTAATTTGGATATTTGTGTAGGAACCATTTAGTAAATTGTACACTCGTAAGATGATTGAAAGAAAAGCCAAATAAAATATTGAAATATGAAACAAAAATGATAAAAGTGATTAATTCAGTAGGAAATTTTGTACCATCAAGAAGTAAATTGTGGGACTGGGGATATAGCTCAGTGGCATAAGCACCTGCCTGGCAAGTGCAAGGTCCTGAGTTCAATCCCCAGTACCAAAAAAAAAAAAAAGAAAGTAAATTGTAAAAAAAATTAGAGTGTATCAAACCAAATAATTTATTAAGAGGAAGAGATAAGATTTGAAGAGAAATAATAGATGACTGGATTATTTGATAGTGCAATTAAAAAGGTAAGTCATGAATACAATAGAAAAAGATTTGTTCATCTCAAAAAAATTGTATCATTGACAAGGCTAACACAGAATGTATAATATGCTACATGCACTGGTTAATGAGTGTTGTCATTTCAGAGAATAATTATTCCCAGGAGATCATTTCTGATTGATTTTGTTTTTTGGTTTCAGCTATAGCTTTGTGTACAAATAGGTATGCAATGCCCCTCCAAAATGTTTAGGAACTTGTACTTGAGATCAAGCCCATTTTCACAGGTTTGATATAAATAAATGCTGAGAATAGTCTTTAGCATAACAAGAAGCAATATGAACAAATTCAAAATCAGATTATTCTCTCTCTAAATGAGTTAATAAACAAGTCTGAGCATCTACTGGCTTATTTTTGCTATAGTTAATTTTTGGCTTAAAATAATATTTTCTGAATATAAGAGATGCTATGGTGTAATAGTTGGGAAGTGGAGCAAAGTACAAAGAACAAAATAAAAATTCTACATCATTCTACCATCTATAAGTAACACTGCTATTATTTTCACGTTTCTTTTTTGAAATTTTTCTGGCCTATTGAATTTCTTTTTTTACGTTTTATTTTAGTTTATGAGTATGGTGTGTGGTATATAGTGTTTACATTCCTTGTGAGGAGCTGGTCACATGTGCATAATACACCTCAATTCCTTTTTTCATCTCTTTCTCTTCCCTCCCTCTCCCATTTAGCCATCCAACGACCCCCCTTTGTGGTACATGCTTGCAGTACGTAATGTTTACATTCCTTGTGTGTAGTTGGTACATGTGTATGATGCATTGCAGTTCCTTTTTTACACATAGTGCCCCCTCTTCCTCCTTGCCTCTGTTTCATGATCCCCTTCCACTTTGAGAAAGATCTTCCTACCTCCTGTTATCTATCAGAAGATCTTATGTGGAAAAACACTTTATTACAATTTTCCCAAATAACGTAACAATGCAAAAAGAAAGCACAATCAAGAGTAATGAAGTGAAACAAACTTTTCAAATCAAAAGTGAATTTACTGCACTAGGACTATGGCCCAGGACTAGAGTACTTACCAAGCATACACAAAATCCTGGGTTCAATCCCTAGGATTATAATAAGTGAATTTATTTTATGCTCTCTGGTACCTATTACAAAATCATTATCTTGTAAATTGGTAACTAAAGAGTATGCAGTTAAAATATGTAGGGAGAATAATTTGGAATGGGGTAGCAGGAAATTAACTACTAAAAATATTATTTTTGATTTTCTACGTTTTTAGTTAGTATTTGGTTTCTCTTTTTAAATTTTTTTTTTATTTTAAAAGTGAAGAACAAAAACACTAACAAACATACACACAGTAGCACAAGAACAGTACAAAAACCGAACTACAGGTGGCAGGGGATCGACAATGGTTGTTGTATTGCACGTTGGTAGCTTCAAAGTGTATACTCAGGACAATACAAATAGACATACAAGGTTGATCAAACAACTAATCACCGATTGTTTCCCACATCAACATGACATGAGACAACAGTGCAACCATGTCAGCCATCCTGCACATACATACTTACCTACAAAGCTATCCCCCTCTTCCTCCTCTCCTTCTCTTCATCCCAATTGCTCTCCACCCTTGAGCAGTCTCCCTTCGTACCTCCTAATCTATATTCTTGCCTCCAGGTTCCTACACTAATGATACTATACACTGTTTACACATGCACATCTGGTTTACCTCGCTTATGAGTATGGTTTCTAATTGTGACCATTTGCCTATAAAAGCCCCTAGATTGTCTTTCTTTACAGCTGAATAATATTCCATTATGTAAAAATGCCACAGTTTTTTAATCCAGTCCTCTGTGGGTGGACATTTGGGTTGTTTCCATGATTTAGCTATTACAAATTGTGCTGCTATAAACATGGGTGCACATATATCACAGTGATATGGTGTTTTCAGATCTTCTGGGAAAATCCCCAGAAGGGGGATAGCTGGGTTGAGACCTAGTTTGCTGAGGAATCTCCAAACCCATCTCCACAGTGGTTTCACCAGTCTGCATTCCCACCAACAGTGCAGAAGAGTTCCTATTTCTCCACAGCCTCGCCAGCATTTGTTATTGGATGATTTCTTGATGCTGGCCAATTTTACTGGGGTGAGATGAAATCTCAATGTTGTTTTTATTTGCATTTCTCGAATGACTAAAGATGTAGAACATTTTCTCATGTATTCATTTGCCATTTGTATTTCTTTATCCGAGAAGTGTGTATTCATCTCAGATGCCCATTTCTGGATTGGGTCTTTGAATTTGGACAGGTTCATGTTTTTTAATTCTTTATATGTTCTAGATAGAAGGCCTTTGTCCAAGGAACAGCCAGTTAGGATTTTTTCCCAATCTGTGGGTTTTCTTTTTACTCTGCTGGTGATTTCTTTAGATGTGTAAAAACTTTTCAGTAAGATGAGGTCCCAGTTATTGATTCTTTCAAGTGTTTCCCTTGCAGTTTCATTTTTCTTCATGAACTCTCTGCCTACTCCCATGTCTTCAAGATTTTTACCTACATTCTCTTCCAATAGATTCAGTGTTTCTGTTTTAACATTGAGATCTGTGATCCATTTTGACTTGAGTTTGGTGCATGGTGGTAGACTTGGGTCTATTTTCAGTCTTCGGCAAGAGGCAAGCCAGCTTTTCCAGCACCATTTATTGAAGAGGCTATCTTTCTTCCAGTGGGCTTGTTTGGCCCCTTTGTCAAATATTAGGTGGCTGAGTGTTTTTGTGGTTGTGGCTATATCTTCCAGTCTGTTCCATTGATCCTCAGGTCTGTTTTTGAACCAGTACCAGGTTGATTTTATTACAGTAGCTTTGTAGTATAATTTCAGGTCAGGGATTGTGATTCCACCTGACTTGACCTTGCGTCCCAGAATTGCTTTTGCTATTCTGGGTGTCTTCTGGTTCCAGATGAACTTAAGGCATGTTTTCTCTAGATCTGTGAGGTATGTTGATGGTAGTTTAATGGGAATTGCATTGAATCTGTACAACAATTTTGGTAGTATGGCCATTTTCACAATGTTGGTTCTTCCTAACCATGAGCAGGGAATGTTTTTCCATTTATTGAAATCCTCTTCGATCTCTTTTTTCAGAGTACTGTAGTTTTC